>WNNJ02001667.1:0-134334 GCA_012934845.2 Pomphorhynchus laevis | reverse complement strand
CAGTGAGGAAATGCAGCGGCCGTGCTGAAGGCAGCTGGCGATAAATTGAATCCACGTTTTTACTGATTTCTTTAAATATAATAAATTGGATAATTAATTAGTATATTTATTAGATGTTGAAATATAGGACTGCAAAATTGTACGAATGCATGTTAAAATCACTAAAGATAAAAAATATGGGACTTGAGTATATTCAATAGGAAATCAAGAATAGCGAACGAACGATATACCATACATAAAGTAAGAATAGCATTTCCAGATAGGTAGTACTCAATTGTAGAGCCTCGGCATAATATGAATCATCAATGAATTTTACAGACGAACCAACAGTCAAACTTACATCCACATAGAAGGCAATTTGATCATCATTTCCATGTGCTCGATCAGAGATAAACTAATACACATTCAGATAAATTTGTCAGTTACGGTTGTTGACCCGATCAAAAAGCAAAAACCAGCGTGGTATGATGTTTAATTAAAAACATTGTCGATAATTACATTTGTGTCGAACATAACTTGTTTAATTTTGGTGAAAATAAAATTATAGGCACTAGTATTTTTAATTTTGACTTTGATTTCCCTTATATTGATTGGGAGGGTCAAAGTTTGCTGTCATGCCTTCGACTTAAAAAGAAACTCGGTAGTTTCCTTCTCTTCAACTTGATGTTGGTCCAACATGTTTGTCATCCTACGTATATCGGATTTCGGTATATTCTTGACTTAGTTTTTACAATAGTTATTGGTGATATTTCCAACATCTGATATCATCCACGTAGCATAAATTCATGTGTGCCTCAAGGGTATATCTTGGGCCTTTTACTTTTCAACGATTTCATAAACACTCTTATGAGGTAATTACGTTGTGGATGTCTTGCTTATGAAGACCATGTTAATATTTACAGTAAGATTGAAATTTTAGAAGATTACCATCACCTGCAAGCCAATATTGATAAAATATTCTTTTGGAGTTATGATACTGGCATCACTTAAAAAAATTAAAGAGATAAAATACACAAAACACTTAAAGATCATTGCCAACTCTTATCGTGAAATCAATTCCGTCATACTTGGAAATATAACCAAGAGAAGACGACTGATAACAATATTAAATTACAAGACCCACCAAATTATCGGGATTGCGTTCATTTGGTTCAACCAATGTCAAAATCAAAGAAAACAACTAGAGTTGATCGGAAACTCACGTCCGCTAATACGAGACTTATATTAAGAAACAGATCGGTTACGATAACAAAGATTACAAGTTTGGACTCATGTCTCAATTTCAATCACAGATGATGATAACATCTCTAAACGGACTTTCCTTTGCGGCTTATGCTGTGCTGCGCATGTCGGAAAACTATTGACGAATAGTGATCAATACGATGAGGATATTCTAAAAGTTGGCGAAAACACCATACTACTACCCTAATAAGTGAGTAAGCCGCCTCCACTGCCAACTTTGACTTCCAATGCATCGAAAGACACCGCAGAAGAGTCAGTCACGTCTGCAGTATCGGTAGCAAGCACTACTGACCCGTAAATTACATTTGTAACTGAGCTGTATGTTGAACAACTATCAAGATGTTCAGGCAAGTGTCCTATAGACAAACAAACGACCAAGTTCACTGATCGTAGTGCTATAAGTGTAAGTTCCTCAGAATCTGTCGAGTTTCTGAACCGTGATATTATAAGGGAACATGCATTCATACGATTTCTTAATAAGGAGGATTAATCTACAATATATCCATCTGCTACTAATCATAATTGGCCTAAATACATCTGAACAACTATCAGTGGAATATTCAGATTCTGCCTATCCCCAGCATTGCTTATATGACGAGCTCAGCGAGGATCTAATTACCATAGCATCCTCAAGAAAAGACGACAACGTTGATAACAAAGTTTCTAAATCATTAGGTCAATAAATATTTTACCTATTCGTTTGAGAAAGGACAGTGACGGGATAAACCCTGATTGTGGATGTGGGTTAACAGCTATTAATGAAGATTTAATTAAATTCTTTCCGATTCAGGCGTGCTTCCTGATGCAGCACACCCAAACCTTTTCAAAATTTGCAAAACTACATTAACGCGCTCGGGCAGTCATCTTTGGTAACATATCTGAGTCTTGTTCTGTGAACATTTAACATCGTCTGAATGATGATTTTGCGAAGGTACGCTCTGTTCTTTCATCAGTCGTTAAAGATTTATCTAATGAAATTATCTCCAAGATTAAAATAGTTTTAATTCCTGTTTCGCGTGGTTAGAAAAAATGAGGATAGTAGCAGTCGTCCTAGACTACTAAAATCCATTTTGAAAGATGAAGAATCAATTAAAATTATTCTCCATAATTCGTTTCGTTTGTTTGGTACTAACAAGTCAGAATACTAAAAGATCTTGATATTGAAGAGCGCAAACGCCTGCGTAAAGCGACGAAACTCTTGAATATACGCATAAATAACGGAGAGACAAATCGGACAATACGAAATTTTCAGGTTGTGCGGCAGAGGACTTGGATTCACTGAACCCTGCTAACAACGGGATCGGTCTGAATCACGCTGCCACAGTTTCTTCTTCGCTAGTGAAATCAATGTATCATAGTAATAATTGTTTGGATAACTTTATCGAGTACAAATCTCCCGTATGGTATGCACTTAAGGGTATATAAATGCCTACTCTAAACATCACACAAAATTCCACAGATTTTCATTGTTTGCTTCTTTACTCGAATGCGCGTCGTATTCTTTCTAAAATTTACGAATTAAGAATTCAGGCCCAAGTACATAATCCTTTGTTGGTTGGAATAACAGAGTCGTGATTAAAACCTGATGTTACTGATGGTGAGATCGATTTATCTTATTACTTTTGTTATCAGGCTGACAGGTGCAATAGAAAGAGAGGTAAAGTAATACTGTATGTTCACTTTAGCGCAGTAGTTACACTGCTCGAAGTAAAATTTGATGATGGAGTTGAATCTTTATGGGTGAGGGTATCACTCTCAAATCGCCAACCGATTGTCATTGGTCTCATTTATCGTAGCCCATACGCTAAGGTAGGTTGCATTGCCAACGATTTTCATAAGTACGCTACTTCGCACGATGCGTTAGTTTTGGGAGATCTCAATATGCATAATGTAAATTGGGAAGCCTAAACACCCAGAGTAGGATGTGATAGTGGTTCATTAGAGTTAATCGACTCTATCAACGTTTTAAGTCTCACTCAACATGTGAGAGACTTCACTCTTTTCTGTGAAAATCAGCGATCTTTGTTAGATATTTGTCTGTTCTTAACCGTATGTTTTGTAGACCACGTCACTCACCTTGAACCTCTAGGATCATCATACCATTGTGCCCTTCTATTCACTCCTACTTATCGCAAGGTCTTTCAATCCACAGATCGTTTTTAAATACTATTCAGTGTTTCAAGACGAATTATCAATTGGCAGTATGTGTCTTTCCGGTATATGTTGGCTGAATCCTCTTGTGGTTGGTGTTGAAACGGCATGGCAACAATTTGAAGCGATACGTTTAGATTTTTTCTTACGCTTCTCGCCTAGGAAAGTTACGAAAGTTGGTTTACATTGTAAACCTTAGTTTGATAGGGAACTCCGTCAAGCCTTAACAGAAAAACATCTATCTTGTAAGAGGTTTAAGAATGGTGAAATTAACAGTTTTTCTCATTAAAGTAAGGAATCGTTTTACAAATTTAAAACACAATAAACGATGTAGTTTCGAATAAAGGATTGCACAGGAGGCTTTCGCAACCATGGTCGCTTGTTCAAATACGCGAACTCAAAGCATAGAACGGGACATGTTCGGCTTGTATCGGGCAGTGGACATGCCCCTCGATAAATATTAAGAAATCGCTAATGCGTTTGTTGAACATCTTTAATCTCGTCAAACTTGGTTATTTATGAGTGATTATCAATTCGCTATTTTGCTTCAAATTATGGATCAATCTACCGCTACAGTCGCACGAAAATCGGATATGTTGGTAGAATTTCCTTGCTGATTGGGATCAGCACTTTAGATTGGTCTTTATAGAAATTAGTACTTCGGAGGATTTTAACGGTATGAATAATAGAAAGTTGCAGCATTTCTCATCCTATAATATTCAACTCTTATCAAATAATTTAACCTGATTACATTATTATCAAATATTGAGCTGGATCTAGCTTTATCCTTCGATGAAATTGAGATGGCTCTTATGCATATACAAATGCTTATCGTGGAATTGCAACTCTAACACACATATAAATGGTTCTCATCAATAGTGTTAAATCATTTTAATAAATGCGATTGAATAGGCTGATCGTAAATACATCAAAGACTGAAGCCATAAAATTTCTTAAAATAGATAGACTTGCAAATACTAATATGCTAACATATAGAATCAATAATATTCCATTTCGCAATCAATATACCTATTCAAGTGTCACCTCTCGTTGGTGTTTTGGGAAGCATTTGAGGAGAAACTGTAAATTCATAACTTCTTTGTAAATGCCCCCTTTGATAAAAAAGTTTTTGTGAAGCCTTAAAATATTTTAACACAATGCTACTCCTTTCACTAATCTACGCTTTGAATGCATATTGGAGTCATTATTCGCTGGAATGCTGCAACCACATTGGTGAGGCCAAAGGGAATACGTTTTAATTCGTATAGCTTTCCGTCAGCTTGGAAGATGTAATATGTGTCTCATCAACTCAAAATGGAATTTGGAAAAAGTTTTCAAGTCGATAGTGCTGAACATTTTATATCGTGATAGTTGTCAATAAAATCATCTATCCATGGCAAAGGGAAGGCGTCCAATTGAGTGAATTTGTTGATAGTTGCAGAATAGTCTACTACAATTCTCTGCTTTAATAACAGTGTAACCATTGATGACCGCTTGAATCAAAGCAGTATTATAAGTATTCGTGAAAAGTTGATCATTTTTACCAGTACCACCGATTACAGCACCTAGAATGCTCGATTCTTTATGTTTTTGATCTACAAACTTTGGCATAATGACCTAGCTTACCACAAGAATGGCAAACGGTGTTTCTAGCAGGGCATCGTGATCTTAAATGCTTTTGATACCAACAAAAGTAATACACTTGGCGACGTGAAGCATTACAAATCGAGGGATCCGTATTATCTTGTAATGTGTTGCTCTTTTCGCACTAGTTGAAGATAGTTCGTTGAATATAGGTTGGTCAGATTTGTCTGTAGTTAAAGGGAATGAGTTCGCCTCGGTTTGAACTCTCTCGAGAAGTCGAGCGAGTTTATATGCTTGATCCTTTTCACTGATAGCATTTCCGAGAATGCGTTGACGGATCGCTTGGTTCGATAAAACAGCGACGAATGTATCACGCAGAAATATATCTCTGTGAAGTTCGACTGATACAGCATCGAAGATACATTCGCGACCCTTTGATTCAAGTTGGCGAATTAATTGATTGACGATTTGACCAGGAGTTTGTCGCATGTTGCTTAATTGATGACGCATAAAGAGATCTGTCTTTTGATTTGTAAATGTTGTAGATAGAATCTTGATTGCATCATCGTAGGTATTCTTTTCACAAAATAGATCAAAAACATCAGTTGATACATGATTCAAACGCAGGTTGAATTTGTTCATATTTGAGATATCCTCTATTGAGCATATAAAAGCGTTGAAACGTTGCAACCAATGTCACCACATGCGCTCAGCATTAGAATTGTCAGGGATAAGTTCTAGGACACTCGGTTTAAGCAGCTTATCCATCTTAACAATATTTGAGTAAATTGTACCACGAATTAGAACCGAAATTTGACAGGCTTTACTCAAATATCTGGAATACAATTACAGTAAGGTTCATATGTTTTCAATAAGTTAAGTATCATGACTTGGACCATAAACTTCAGAAACAATGGACGAATAAACTCTACAAAATGCACTGCAAACGCTTACTGGATGGATCCCGAACTCCGGAGACACGCGTGCGGCTGCTGGCCATTGGTTCACAGTGGTCTGGGCGTACACCACAGCCATTCTTTCAAATGCGCTTGCGATCAAGCAATCGAGAGAGACAGCTCGCATGTACTAAATTGCGCAGATCAAAGGTTTGGCAATCACGTCCTATAGCATTTTATCAGCTCATGAGGATGTCTTTTAAGCTTCCGGATTGCCGTCAAGGTTAGAGCCTACCGATCTAATGTGAGATAACGAAAAACGACCAGATGGCGCTACATTGCTTCCATATGCAGTCTTGGAAGTTGGATGCGATTGTAAAGACTTGACGCCTGGACCCTTGTTCGAGTGAAAATATCCGACAGCTTGGTTTATCAAAGTAAACAATTTACGTGTAGTTTTTGTTCTTCAGTAAAACTTTCAAATCTATCCTGCTCATCCACATCTGTCTCAAACACCACCACTCAGACTGATTCTTTTTTCGACGTTTCTCTCGCATCAACACCTGACTTCGCATCGTATAATCCCGTTCTTGAAACTTTTCCAACACACACACTCCTCGTTTAACTACGGATAAAATTACCCTTAATCTTAATCTTCCTAACAATGCAAACAGTAAAGATCTTCATCTCGTACCTCATTTTTCCTATTCCTCCCCACATTTAAATACATCTCATACCTTTTTCTTCTCTTCACGTACTCCTTACAATGCCTCCACCGTATCACTTCTCAATAATTTACAGCCTTCCGTCAAAATCATCCTTTATAACATCTCCGATCAACCGATTTAACAATCCACTCCTGTCACACATGCTCCAAACGTATCACTCCTCAATAATTTACATCCTTCCGTAAAAATCATCCCCAGTAACATCTCCGATCAACCTATTCAACACTTCACTCCTGTCACACATGTTCCAAGCTATCTTAAATCTTCACTTAGCACCTCTGTCATTCCCAAGTTTACCTGCTCTTCTGCCTCTACTCCTACCAGGTCTGTCCGTCCACCACTTCCACGTAATCGTTTTCCTTCGCGCGATCGATGCATTATCATATCTAACTTAAAGCTTCACAAATCTGCTTCTCTTCAACGTCCACTATGATGATGTATCTGCTTTAATGTCTATCCTCTCAACAATTCTTGCTGATGATAATCCATCCCTTTTCAATAATATCGCTCATGTGTCATTTATCCGTTTAAACAATTCTATTAAATTCAATAATATCAGTCCTCCACTCCAAAAATCATTTTCCGACATAGTTCACATGCATCCTTGGTACTTTCCCAACGTTTTAAACTTCTTACCACTTCGTGTAATTGTCGCATCTTTCCTGACTGCTCCAATTCTGATATTGTACAGCTCAATTTAGCTCGCATTGAGAAACATCGACGTGAAACAAACGGCGAATCATCATTATCAATTCATCAAATCAACGGACATTTTCACGTTGTACACAAGGCCAAAAATTCGATGGCGTCCATCTCTCTCCCTTGTCTTCTTTGTTAGTCGATCTCGCTCCTGAGCATACATTCTTCATAAAGTTAATATGCTCCTTGATATTTTCGCTCAATTATCTATCGATATTCTCTGCATTACCGAATCCTGGCACTCTGACTCCTACGATCTTGCTATTTGTCGTCTATGTCGCTCTGGTCGTTCTCTAGTTGAATCAGCTCGTCCAATTGTCTCTCAAACATCTACTGCTTCTAACATGGCGGTATTGTTGCCATCGCTCGTCACTCAATATCTCTACGTAAAATTAACGTTAACATCCGTTACACTTCGTTCGAATTACTCGTATAAAGATTATCAACTCCTTTCCCACTGGAACTTGGGATTGTATACCATTCTATCATGTCTCACTGTTCATTGTCTTATACTCCTTCTTTTGTTCTCAGTGACTTTAACATTCGTCTTGATCGCCCGTCTGACTCTGACTCTATCACTTTAACTAATCTTTTTCTGATTTTAACTATAAATTACTTTCAACAAGCCCAACTCATATTCTCGGCAGTGCTCTCGACATCATTGCTGTCCCTAACTGCTTCAATGACTATACCTTCTTGTCAATTACTGATCCTGGTTTGTCCGATCATTTCCTTATCACTCTTACTCGTCCCCATCCTCCTTCTCCGCCTCCACTATTATCCACACTAAGTCGACCCTGGAAACTTCTCGATATCCCTATTCTCTCACAGCCTTACTCAATTCTTCACTATTTTCACTTCCACTTAACTATCTCTCCAGATGATCTCTTCATTCTGTTTGATTCTGAACTTACAAACATCCATAATAACTTTCCGCCTATACTACCACGACGTTTTCAACGGTCACGCCATGCTCCCTGGTTCGATTCAGACTGTAGTCTTTCTAAGCCTAGGCTACGTCACTCTTTTCGTGTGTTTAACCCCTTTCTTAAACGTTCTCCATCCTCAGTCACTCCAAATCTCCGTGCTTCATATCTTTCTCTCCCCGTTCCCATCTCATTCTTATGCGAACTAAATGTACTCTCTATTGGCGAAATCAACTCGAGTCCTCTTCCAACTCTAAATCTCATTGGAAAATCTTAAACTCAATTCTTTCACGATTATATACCCCTTGCAACATAAATTCTGATGAATATTTCTCTTATCCGCAATCCAAGCTATCTAATTTAATTTCCGTTCTACCCATATGTCCCTTGTATCCTCTCATCTCTTTAAATACTTCCTGTCATTACCTAATAAAACCTCTCCTTCTGACGCAATTCCCAACCACTTGCTTAAAAAAATCTGCTTATATAACTCACCGTTCCTAACCACTTTGTTCAACTTGTCTATCCGCAACCGCATATTTCCTTGCAACTGGAAATTCGCCACTGTTCGCCCTCTCCTCAAAAAGCAATCTCTCGACCCTTCACTACCATCTTCGTACATTCCTATCTCACTTCCTCCAACCCTCACTAAACTCCTTGAGCGTCTCGTTCTCAAGCAAGTTAATGCATATTTATTTTTATCCAACTTGTTCCCTCCCTTCCAAGCTGCTTTTCGCTCTAATCACTCCACTAAAATTGCCTGTCTTAACGTTTATAACGACTTACTCATCTCGCGCGATCAAAAATTATGTAGTCATATTTTTCTTGATCTATCATCTGCTTTCTACATTGTCGATCACTCGATTTATCTCCATCGTCTTTGTCATGATTATGGCTTCTCTTTACACATTGTGGCTTGGTTTTCTTCATATCGATCAAACCGTACTTTTCGCGTTTGTTCTAACTCTTCTGATTCCCATCCTTCTTCCATCCCGTCCGGTCTTCCACAAGGCTCCGTATTAGGCCTTTTGTTTTTCTCTCTTCTTCTCGGTGATTTGTCTTCTATCTCTCATGCATTTAATTTTCATACTATGCAATATGCTGATGGCATTCTCATCTATGCTCACGCACCTGCATATCGTATTCACGATCTTAGTGTTTCTGCTTTCAACTGTCTTGTCTCTATTTCCAATCATCTTTCTTCTCTTCGCCTTTCTCTGAATCCTGATAAATCCAAAGTTATGTGGATCCTACCTCGACGCCTCGTCTTCGAACCTCCATCCGTATCATTAAATTCTACAATTCTTCCCATCGTTGATAATCTAGTTTTCATAGGCTTCCATTTCGACAACAGACTTTCACTTAAACCTTTCGTTAGAGATAAAGTACGCTCATCTACCTTGATACTCTGCAACCTCCGTCGAATTCGTAGATTGATCGATTTCCCTTCTTGTATGACTTTCATATCTTCTCTCATTTTCTCAAGACTTGATTACTGTCTTAGTCTATTTTCCGACTCACCTAAATCCACTCTTTTTCCACTACAACTCATCATCAACGCAGCCGTCCGAGTTCTCCTCCTTCTTCGTCGTTTTGATCATACATCCTACGATCTTGCTTCTCTCGATTTGCCTACCATTTATTGTCATGTTTAAATTCGTCTTCTTATCGTTGATTTTCGCCTTAGTGGACTTGTAAGCGTTCAGCTGTTACGCATTTGCCACATTAAATAAATTATTATGTTGTGAAAGCGGCCAAAATATGGTATGGGCCTTCAGTTGTACAAATATCTTTGCGGTCAGCCATTTAGCCCATGCTGTGTCTTCCGGTGGCTCTGTCGCTCGCCACGCAGAAGACGGAAGGCGCTTCAAGTACAGAGACCTGGATGCTAACATTTTCCATTTCGTGCCTTTCGCCGTCTAGACACTGAACGGAACCACGAGCGCACGGTCGCTCTTCGCTGCAATCTGAAAACGACTGTCGCGGAAAACGGAAAAGAGCACGCTTTGAACTTGGCTAATTCAACGGATCCGCACCGCAGTGCAGAGCGAAAACGCAGCCTCCTATTTAGAAACCTCTGAAGACTACGATTTGAATTACGTTAGATTTTATTTTAATTAAAATTAAATAATTTTTATTTATCAATTAATCAATTATTTATTTATTACTCAAGCCTTCATTAACTTCAGATTATTAAACAACCCATACTCTATTAAAATAATAGTTAAATAATATTTTAGTAAGGTTTTTATTATAGATTTACAATGGAAAGATGCGTTGTTGATAGTAAAAATAGGCTATTTCCCTTTTGTGTAGTATGGACTCCAATTTCATTTCTCAGGTAATCATTTATTTAAGTCATTGTTATAATTATGAATTATGTCTATACACATATATTATAATACATTTATTTGTTATACAAAATATTGATAAATATTGATCCTAAACTTTGCAAATAAATTTGACTAACATTACAGGATGACCACATGAAATGTGGTTATAAAAGACGGAAGGTTATGATAATTTGCCACATGATCGATTTATAAATCGCATAATCGATTTCTAAATGTTTGTAAAATAAATACTAATAATATAAATAAAAGTTTTTTATTTATCAATTATTTAATAAGGTTTTTATTAAGAAATCTTGATTAAGTTAAAGTTATTGAACTTTTCAAACTTAATTAAAATAATATTTTTAAAATGTTTACATAATTTCATCTATAATGGATTTTAACCTTAGCATTTGAATATAGCGATATTAATTATTACACAGTCTTCATAATATATATTATTATATTTTCGACAACAAAAAGAGCTTGAACAGCTCGAACATGTTGGTTCACAACAGGGAAAACAGGAGAAACATTAAAAATTAAATAAATAGACGAAATAATGTGTCATTCAGTCATGACGACAACGCATCCTGAGGTAATTTCGCAACCATCTTTTAAAACTCCACTGGTTACCATTTATCGTCACAGCAGGTAGACCATTCCAGATAGGTACAATTCTATCATGGATTGTTGAAATTCGTTTATTGCAGGTTCGTTTTCTCTTTAGCATGCAGTTGTGACCACGTAGGCGATCGTTGGTTCTTAGCTCAAACGTATATATATATTATTATTTTATCACAACAGTTGAACAAAAAGACAACAGTTGGCGTTTATAAATATAAACTTCAATTAAAACGAATAACTGTTTATTTTCTCGTATTATTCCAGGTGAAATATAATTGTTTCATTGAGAATTCGATCGTTTGCTGCTCGTTTGAGCAGTTTTCTACGACACCTGCATCCGCTTTTTAAAAAGTCATTTGCGATCGTATTACTTCAGCTACACTAACATTTATTGATTTAAATAATTTTTTAAATTTATTGATAAATGCTTCTTTAATTTCATACGTTTATATTTATGTTCAAGGATTATATTCTAGCCTCGTCTAGAATATTGCTTAGGTCTTCTCGTAAACTGTCCAGCATATCTATTTCACTATCTACAAAGGATTCTGCACACGGCTGCTAGAGTCATCTTCCGCCTTCACAAGTACGATCACATCTCCAACACCCTCCGCATCCTTAACTGGCTCGACATTCCAAGCCGCATAACCTCTCAAATTCTCACACTTGCATGGCAAATCAAATTCCGGCACAACCCTCCTTATCCATATCTTCCTGATAGCGCATCCTATATGACGACTGGTCTCTCCCTACGAAGTCATCGCTCCTACTCGCTTTTCGTCCTCCGTCACAACGGTAATCACGGATATCGTGCGTTCACCATCGCTGCACCACGCCTTTGGAACAAACTTCCTCGTGACACAAAATCATTGACGTCGATTAAACACTTCAAAACTTCCTTGTTCGCTTTACTTCATGCAAACGAACTAAAATAACACTTTCAGCCGCAATCAATTCAATAACTCTACATACAAGTTCAAACATTCATCGGACGTAAACTTGTCTTTTAATTTTTATAGTGGGCCTGTAAATGGTTCTATTTTACCACAAAGGCCACTCTAAATAAATTTTATTATATATTTGAAGAAAATAAATTAAAAATTAAATAATTTTTAAGCACATATATTCGATAGCATATTTTTACATAATATTGTATTCTTTTGAAATATTCTACTTAAAATATTGAAACTGAAATATTATGAAAAAATTATGTAAATTAAAGCTCAAAATTTAATTAATTATTTTGTTTTAAATTTAACTGTCTTTTGCGGCTCCTCTGTAAAATAATTAGGATAAAGCTACTACTTACAAGCTACTACTTACAATACACAACTACTTACAATCAAGCCCAACGAACACACAAGCTTAAACACACAATTATTCGATTACAACGAGCGAAGCGAGTCGACACAACAATCGATGGCAAGAACAAAGAAGACAGAAACGAAAAAATGCTTAGCAAGTCAGCATATTAACGGTACTCGCAATCAGACTGTACCAAAATTAGCAAGCCCCTCCTCTGGGTATCAGCAACGCGAGGTCTCTTGCAGCAGATCTGGATGCGACATATGGACAACTGTCAACGTTCCATCTTGTCTGACGAAATCTCTACTGTCTAGGGATTTTGTTTGTGGGTTCTGTGCCTCTGAATTGCTCTCCTTGTTGTTCAAGGGCCATTGTGACGAGCAAGTATCAATAAATGCTTTGGAGAGGAACGCAGATTCAAGCAGTCACAACGATGGGGAAGATCATAGTATTAATGAACCAGAAAGGAGTTCAGAAGCGTTCAGACAGTCAAGCGGCTCGTCGTCAGGGATTGATGATGTTTCGGCCACTCCAAAATCATCTGAGATAAAAACCAATAATGCTATTCATGTACTCAATCATTCTCTCACGCAGCAGTCGAAGTTAGAACTGAACGATCGTTCAATCATACCCTTCAATAACAATTCAACTCAATGCTTCGTTAGGGATGCATTGCATGAGACTAATGTGATGGATTACTCCTTCAAACAACTTCCTGTTTTGGATACTATTGTTCATCCCCATATATTGGACTCGAGCAGCGTCGGTCTTGATGTAGATGACAAATGTTCCGCCCTCAAGCATGCGAATGTTGATTTGTCAACTCCTGTTAACACTTCCTCGGGCAGTGATTGTTCTCAAAACTATCCTCTAGGTAGTGATTGTAGTGAGCGTCCTTGTGCTTACCCGCAGCTACTGCATCCCCGCTGCAGTTTATGTGTTGCTCCTCTAGTAGCCCCGTTAATTGAGAGCGTTAAGGATCTTGCAAAGGCTGGTCAGATTATAGTTAGGCCTATAGATAATCTACGACTAATAGTTAGCCTTCCAAATAATAAACAACATGCAGTGATTCCTCCAAATCATCGACGGCCATCGATTACCCTGAAGACTCATTCTTCATTAGTTCCGTCTGCTAGCCCTTAACAATTTAGCTCTATAAAACCTCTTTGGTTTAGCTGATTATCTGCGATACGACAGAGGATGCTTGCAGAAGTTGGCGAAATATCAAACAATTTTCTCTTTTCTTTGATCCAGCTCCAATAATTCTTTATCAATAATGGATCATTATCAACTATTTAAAATATACAATAATATATAATTAATTGCAATAGTGTAATTGTTATAAAGAATATGTTTCTTACCTTGTCACTTATATTTTTATTTAAAAAAATGCAAACTAATCCGCTACTTGACGCAAAACAACAAACTGAATTAGGATATGAGCACAGAAATTTGTAATTTACTAATTTAATAAAGCACCAGTGATTCCATGTCTAGATTTCGTGGTTCGGTCCTGTTACTGTTTCTGATGAACTCCTTGTCGCCGAAATGCTGATTTATATTTAGCTTATATACCAGATTACATAATTCAAATGTTCTATAGTAGGCATGAGCGGTAACTATCATTCGCAATTCGATGTAAGAGCAAGCGAACACACAAGACGGTGCCGGACCATCAGTACTCGATGCACTTGCTTACCACATTATGCTTACTCGGTTTGGTTTACAATCTTAAATGTTAGCTAACTCCCTAACAGAGTTCGCAGTCCGCATCACCATTGAGCCTGTAAACTCACAATCACTCGATGCCTTCACAGCTTGCAAACTGGTAGCACTTGAAAAGAAATCAGGTAGAATCAGACTTATAGGAATATATAACACATCAAGACGTATTATAAGCAAGGCTATTTTACAAATAGTCCGAAAGTGATATAGAGGACGTATGGGAAAAGGTACAGCTGGCAGTCGGCAAATGAAGCGGCATCGATTACGCAATTCATTCAATTAAGAGCGAATATCATTCGCATAGAACCGCTGCTTGTGGGCAATATATGCATCAAACGCTTTTAATTAACAGGTATTTATCCTTATAACATCGAATTTACATGCCTGTAATGATCAATAGTTTTGTTGTCTTATTATCTTGTTATGTTTTAGATATTGTCGAATAAAGCCTTTATTGGTTCTATCTACAACAGTTTATTCGACAATATTTGCTGGGGCCGTTTTCGATGAAAAAATACTTGCTCCTTCAACTTGCAACATCGATCCTGAAGTCAGCACTGCGTAAGATGAGTGGACCTATTGGAAACGACGATTTGACAGCTTCATTGGCCTGCAAACGGATATATCAGACGAATCATAACTTTGTCTGCTCGTCAACATAATTTCGACGCGACTCTTCGGTTTGATTAAAGATTGTACATCCTTTAATGACACAATGGCTGCTCTCCATTCTGCATTCTCAAGACCGGTTAATGTATTATTCGCACGTTTTAAGTTACATACTTGTCGTCAAGAACCCACAATGAACCTAGATCAATACCTACGTATACTTAATGAACTTACTTCTCAACGTGACTTCAAGGACGTAGACGCTATAACTAATCGAAAAGTCCACATTACAGATACTTCATTCAAGGCATCCACAGCAGCTATAGTAGGCAACAGTTACTTGAATCCCGTGTTACTGATCTGGAAAATCTGATAACAATTGCAAAGTCGTTAGAAGCAGCTAATAAAGAAGCGGCAATATTTTGTTCAGTGGAGTCAGCAAATCTTGCGAAGAATCGGAGAACTATAAAGTTACTGCCGCAATGAGAACAAATAGGGCAAACAAACTAATGTGCCTGGTAAACGATGTTACTTTTGCGGAAGGACACTTCATTCTAGAACAAATTGTCCAGCTGGAAATGCAACTTGCCGATCATATGGTAAACTTGGCCATTTTTCATCAGTGTGTCGCTCGAACAAGCAAACTAGTTCGAGTACCACAGCAGCCCAATACCATGTATCAACTAATCCTAACAAACTGAGTACAACGGTTTACAATGTCAAAATCACTGGTATTCCATTCAAGTCATTGATGGACACGGGTAGCGCTAACAATTTTATCGACATGAACGTCGTAAAGCAGTTTCGTATCAAAACTACATCTTGCAATAGGGATGTTCAAATGGCGTCCTCTACCCATTTAACCGTTGTTCGCCGTTAGTGTATTATAACATTCGAGTTTATGGACAGGATGTACGAAAATTGGTGTTTTCTCGTACTACCTCAATTGTGTGCGCCGATCATCCTGGGACAGGAATTTTTCGACTACCATCAGTATGTTACATTCTCTTTCAAAGGTGACCATCCTGGATTAACACTTGCATCGCTTCGATCAGCACCTGAGATAAATGTCGAACCAATAAAGTTGTTCCCTGGAATAGATCGAAACATACGCCCAATCTCTAGTAAATCTCGTCGGCAAACGGAATCGAATTCGCAATTTATAAAAGCTGAAATTCAAAAGTTTCTTGCACAGAATATCATCGAAAAAAGTCGATCGTCATGGAGAGCTCAAGTACTGGTCGTGCCTGGTTCTGGAAAGAAACAGCGCATGGTTGTAGATTATTCATGTACTGTTAATCGCTACATATTACTGGATGCTTACCCCTTCCCCTAATCGATAATTTAATTTCTCAAATAGCATCATATTCTGTGTTTACAACTGTAGACCTTTCTCAGGCCTACTATCAAATCCCTTTGCTAGAAAATGATCGACCGTTCACCACTTTCGAGGCAGATGGAAATATTTATCAATATAAACGAATTTTATTTGGATTGACCAACGCAATGTCCGTCTTTCAACGCATCATGAATCAGATTATCAACGACAATGGTCTCGTCGGATTTTTCGCTTATTTGGATGATATTATAATTTGCGGATAAGATTTTAACGAACACGATGAAAGATATAAACGGTTTTGCGAAGTCGCTAAGAATGTCAATCTTACTTTGGCTCAGGAGAAAACAAGGTATATACAAAAGGAATTGGATTGTTTGGGATATAGATTGTCTAACGGCTCTGTGAAACCATATCCTAATTGTGTTAAACCATTACTTGATTAGCCAGTATCTATAGACAAGAAGGAAATACAACGACTACAAAATAAGGATATTATTTGACTGTGATTCATTCCTTTTGACCGTTGAATCGATCGAAGTTATTGAAGATCTTAAAGAAGAAATTACAAAAGCCACATTGTTTTCATACAAAGCACATTTACTGTTGACAATAGAAACGGACGCTTCATATACTTCAATAGGAGCTGTTTTGAGTCAGGAAACGAGATCTGTAACCTTCTATTCACGGACACTACTTAAAAACAATGTTACATCAATCCAGTACGAAGAAAGAGACTTTAGCGATTGTCAGCTCTGTTAAGTACTGGAAGCACTACCTTCTTGGCAAACCCTTCAAAATAATCACTGATCAGAGGTCAGTCAGTTTTATGTTCGACAGAACTCATACCAACAAGATAAAAAAGGATAAGGTAACTCGTTGGCGGTTGGAATTAGCACCTTATCAATACGAGATACAGTACCGAGCTGGAAGCAATAATAAGTCAGCTGACGCTATGTCGCGAATATCTTGTGTGTTCGCATCAAGGATCTCTTCGTGAGCTCAATAAAATTCATGTCTCCTTATGTCATCCTGGAATTACTCGTATGCTGCATTATATCAAACAATACAATCTACCCTATAATAAGTTAGACGTCGTTAAAGTAACTAGCGGATGCCGTATTTGCGCCTAGGAAAAACCGCAATTCTGTAAACCTACTATGGGTCATGTTATCAACGCAAACAACATCGCGGTTTGAGCGTCTTAATATTGATTTTAAAGGTCCTTTGGAGTCTACTACCAGAAATCGATATCTACTATGTATCGTCGACGAATTTTCTCGCTTCCCATTCGCGATTCCTTGCTCCGATTGCTGTTCATCCTCGGTAATATCGGTTTTGCGTCAAGTTTTCAGTATTTTTGGACGTCCAGCTAGAATACACTCCGACCAAGGTACGTGTTCCCATTCACGAGAATTTCGCAACTTTTTAACTTCACAATGTGTCATCAAGTAGGAGCATTTCTTATAACCCCAGAGAAAATGGACAGGCGGAGAGGTTTGTGGGCATTATTTGGAAGACAGTCAAACTTGCTCTAAGGTCGAGAAAGCTTTCATTAAAACATTGGGAATCTGTCCTCCCTTCTGTTCTAGCGTCCATGCGATCTTTGTTGTGCATTAGTACCGGAGAAACACCACACAATCGCATATTTCTCTACCCCAGAAATTCAAAAAATTCGTCGATTCCGCCTTCTTGGCTACAAAATAACCAAACATTTTTGCTCTGAGATGAACGAGCTCGTAAAAATGAGCTACCGTTTCAAGAAGTGAAAATTTTACAGTCCAACGGACAATATGCTTTAGTTCGAGATGAAAAAGGGCACGAATCGACTATATCTGTTCGAAAACAAGCAAAAGTTCCCCAAGGCGATGATACAGAAATTGATAACTGTTCATGTGACGATTTCGAACGCTCATCTAGTCGGTCGACCAGTATCCATGGGCCTATTGAATACGAGACTTTATCGATTCCGTCTGTCAATGATCAATCTATATATCAAGAGCTAACTAAAAGCGAATCCAGAAATACAGAGGCCTATACTCCGTTATTTGACGATCAAATATCTTCCGACATCAGCACAAACTATCAAACAAAGAATGCGAGCAATATTTCAATCACTAGTCAAAGTGAACCTCTCAGATCAATGCGAAACGAACGGAGAAGAAGAAAACCACCTTATCTCGACGATTATATTTGCTTAGGGGGAAGACTGTCATGATTAATAGTTTTGTTATTCTTATTATCTTGTTATGATTTAGATATTGTCGAATAAAGCCCTTATCGGTTCCATCTACAACAATGCCCCTCTCTTTCATCAGTACTACGTAACCAATACAAAAATCCAACACAGCTAATTCTAGTCGTATGTAGCATTTACTCAACAGAAGTTTTCACGCAGGGAGATCCCTTTACAATGGCCGGCTTCTCACTAGCTTCTCTTCCCTAATTGTAACAATCCAACAATATGTTTCCAATATTACACAGAAATGATTTGCTGATGATGCTAACTTTGTAGGATCTCTTAAACAAATAAAAAAATATTAAACATACTATCTTGGTTTAGACCAGAGTATAGTTACCATGTCAATCCTAAAAATCGGTTATCCCCACAAACAAGCACACTGCCAAAATGACTTACCTTCTCCACACATCCAAGTATATCATCCTGGCATGTCAATTCTAGGGTATCCAATCGGGTCCGCTGCGTTTGAATAAAACATGATAATCAAGCATTCGAAAAACTGGAGACTTCTCTTTTCACGATTATCAATCGAGGCCACAATTGATCCGCAAATCGCTTACACCGGACTTACACGAGCGGTACAGTTCAAATAGACCCGCGTTTTACGAAAGTGCCTTTGTGACCCAATATGGCTACGTGAATTGTAATGCGCACTTAAAACTCTACTGCTAACCGGAATTACTGCTTGAATGGTTAGGTCATTTATGATCTACAATATGTATCGCTTCTTGAGTACGACAGTTCAATTCTCACGTGATAAGTATACGACAGTAACCTAACCAAGAATTCGCTGCGTGAAGTCATAAAGATGACAGTCTAGCAGATCACAATCCATCGTAATATTTTATTATAAGACGCATGAAATCCCTTAGCAGTCACTTACCTGCACAGCTAAAATGCCTGTAGAACACGCATCAAGAGATGGTGCTTCCTCATGGCTCACAGCCTTGCCGCTTAGAAACGAAACGTTCTATTCATCAGCTTGAGAATTCACAGAAGGAATCACTACTCTTATGAATTAATCACTACAGTTATGAATTTTTTCATAACTGTGTAAAAACTAAATCTAAACAATATAAAGATATGAAATATGTTTCGATACATTGATGATATATGTGTATTTAATTCTAATAATTTTTATTCAATTAGTGAACAAATTTATCCAGAAAGCCTTAATCTTAACAAAACCAATATTGATGATAAAGAAGGTGCATATCTAGATATGAACATTGAATTAACATTAACTAGAACTACTATTAATTTATATCGTAAAGATGACATATTTAAATTTACAAGAAACATATTTTTGCATGAGCATTCATGCATACCATATAATATAAAATATAATACATTAAATAATGAAATTTTAAGAATTGCAACAATATGTAATGATATTGGCTTTCTTCCAAATCATTTAAATATTTTAATAGATACATATTTTAAACTAGGTTACTATAAAAATAACATCAAGCAGAAAATAGTAAAATAAATCAACACAATAATATAAAGAATAAATTTAAACTCTTAAGTGGCAAATTTTTATGGATGGATAATAAATAATATACTTTGTATTAGAATAAGATACTAGATAGTTTTATCAGAGGAAATACATCATTAGCATGTATTCGGCCCCGCTGCTATGTTGGGTAGAGGAGTTTGGGGCCGAAACCTGATAACATAGCAGTTCCTCCTGATGACCTCTAATCCTTATTCTGATTCATAGTTTGTTATCTATTAGTCAATTCATAAAAATTGATTTTTATTTTTAATTTCAGTTTATAATTCATCTTGATATAAATTATATAAAATATTACAACAATTATTTATTATTAATTAATTTTTTATTATTTAAATATTTAACTTTTATTTTGCATTATTTTTAATTTGCAATGTAAAATACGTAAACTCAGTTAGCTTATTTAACTTGAGTTAGTTTTATTGTATATTCATTTTATAAATTATTCCACAATTGTACTTTATTTTGAACGACAAGGAAATACTCGCACATGAACTTTGCTTTTAATACTTGTTAGCCATTTTACTAAGCTGATACGCGATGCATTACTCTGCTAGACTGAACATCCGCTAATGGAGCGTGCATCCTTTGCTAATAGGTAAACACTTAATTACACGCAAGCAAACAGGCAAAACGAGTTTCAACTCCAATATTGGCAAATTATCAGCATTTAAGGCAAGTTCAATTGTTTTCCAAAGTGTACCAAACATTATCTCAAACTGACCATTTAAAGTAGGATTGCAGGGACTTGAAGTGATGGACAATCTACCATCACGATATAAGAACGTCAGTAATTATTCGGAAGTAAACACAACAGATGACCGAATGAATAAAGGATGAAGCTGCAAACATTTAAAATATATGCTGCATACATTTGATGACTGTATCAGATGTTATGTTCAATCAAGCACAAAGAAAATCGCTAAATTTATCCATTATCACTTGTAGGATCTTCTCAAAAGTAGGCATTAAAATAAGGGTTTCGATCATTGTATATTATGCTTGTCAGGTGGTTTTAGAAAAAGCGTTTGATACGGACAAAGATTGAACACTGACGAGTGACTTCTGACGTCTTCGGCAAAGTACAGAAAGTTTCGACTCTTCACAAAATTAATCATTCTAGTTATACCACAATAACACAAATCAGAGCGCAACCTTTGTAAAGTATTGCGTTGAGTCCCAGCTCAAACTCGAAATAATGTGTAAGCAACTACATTAAAAATAACATTAGGTAGAAAATGGTAAAATATATAAATCAACACAATAATATAAAGAATAAATTTAAACTCTTAGGTGGCAAATTTTTATGGATGGATAATAAATAATATACTTTGTATTAGATAGTTTTATCAGAGGAAATGCATCATTAGCATGTATTTGGCCCCGCTGCTATGTTGGGTAGAGGAATTAGGGGCGAAACCTGATAACATAGCATTTCTTCCTGATGACCTATTCAGAATAATCCTCATTCTGATACATGGTTTGTTATCTTTTAGTCTATTCATTAAAATTGATTTTTATTATTAATTTCAGTTTATAATTCATCTTGATATAAATTATATAAAATCTTATAACAATTATTTAAAGGTAATTAATTTTTTATTATTTAACTATTTAACTTTTATTTTGCATAATTTTTTATTTGCATTATAAAATACGTAGACTCAGTTAGCTTATTTAATTTATAAATACTTAATAATTTTATCATTATTTTAAACGTATAGTATCAAATAAGTTGATCCAATTAGGTGATATGTTCTATTAGATTAGCTTTGGCATTTAAGAAAACCAACATTTACAGGGAATTCAGAAACATTGGAACAGATCCAATCAAAAGCTAGCTTTGAGTTACCGACAGTAAAGTTCTGTCAACATTTTTAACAATTGAACAACATTATTTGTCTTATAACTCTAGAATCGAATATTTCATCTTGCGGGACAGATACAAATGGAGCTAACTCATTCTGTATATAACCTATTTAATACAATAATTGATGATCAATTATCGTGTTTATATTTTTAAGTTCACAAAGTTCACTCATTAAAAGTGAACTTATTATGGAGTTTGTTTGCTTTTGATTTATTTCATGTTTAATATATATTAAATGGAGGGGTTTCCTTTTATTAAGAAACTCGTAAACCTGGTTAACATTAATCCGACAACTCCAATGCAAAAAAAATATTATTTAAATATTTCTGTTTATTACAAAAATATAAAGAAATATAAATATATTAAGTTTGGTAATTTAACTGTTCTAAATCGTGAATTCGAGGAGCTTCCTCCGATTAGCAAACTCGTTAATCTGATTAACATTACCCCCCACACAATTCCAATGAAAAACAAGCATTTCAACGTATTTTTGAGAAAATTTATTAAAATACAACCTAATAGAGTTATGATTAACTCTGCAAAAGTGATGAATAACTACTACAGAATATCCTTCGTATCCTCGGACTTAGCCATCTCTTTTGTTAGGTTCTTCAAATAAGTGTTCCCATAAAGGAACTCTAGTATCAACGCCTAGAATAAGAAGATATCCGATTTAGAAAAAGAAGATATCGCAGAACTTCAAAAATGTTATTCCCTTCAAAACATTAGATTTATTAAAAACAAAGACGACCAAACTCTTCCTATTGCATTCGCAAATATCGAAGAGGACAATGCCCATCTCCTGTCTAATGCAGCATTCAATCCTTTTATGGGTTGCAATCTAAACTTTACAATTGCAAGTACGGACAATATTATATTTCCACATTGTAACAAGTGTCACCGGTGAATACGCTATAATTCCACCTGTGGTAGGATGAAGAAATGCGGGGTGTCTGGATCTGATGAATCCGTTTATGACACACAATAAAAGCTAGCCCTAAAATGCACGAATTGCAGCCTTGAACATCCTGCGTGGTCAAGAACATGTTCAGCATTCAGGGACTATATAAGAAGACATAGTAATGAATAATGTTTACTCTACCCTGTAACGGCGAATTCGGTGTGTAACTCTTCTTGACCTAATATGGACGAAATTTCCAACTTCTTTAGAACATTTCAACAAGAAACAACTCGATTGATTGAATTACTGATTGTCAGTTTTGCAAATACACCCTCTAAGCCTAACATAATCTCTCTTGTTGCCAAATCTTCTAAGAAGAGAGCAAAATCAAATTCTTCAAGTATGAATTCTAAGAGGAGATTCACCTCTTCTTCCAAGAAACCACTCCTGACTTCTTCCAAGACAGTGTCTCCTATTACAATTGCCAATCAGAATGTAAACATCTGGAGATTGGCAGATGGGGTCACGATGAGAAATGACGATAACGCCTGTAGGCCAGTGTCTCTAACTTGTCAGGTGGGGTGGGGAAGGGCAACCTTCTCACCTCCGGTTCGAACTAGTTGGAGACATCCCACTCCAGATAACATAACACAATAAAAAGTATTCAAGAGCCTTTTTCACTGAATATCCTTCAGTGAAATTCGGGAGGTGCTTCCACCCTTAAACTTCTATCGGGAATAGACGCAGATGTTATAGTTCTTCAGGAGACGCGGTCTATTCGGCTCCCCCGTGACATTACTCGATTTATCCCTAAGCACATCTAAACCAACTTTACTCCCTGCATAACCCCACTTCACTCCTCTTCATCTCAAGGTCTTTTAACCCTAGTAAAGAACTCCTTAAGATCATCTCTCTTACTAAACTATTCTTGTTCAACCCTGTCTTGTTTAGCTATATCACTTTATAAAAACGGTAAACGCATCAGCTTAGCTAATATCTATATACGGCCATGAGAAATTCACAAGAACCGTGATCTCTTGGATCGTATACTGGGTAGTGATTATGACAAGCTACTTGGTGACTTTAATGACAGAACTAGTCGTTGGATTAATACAGCAAACCGCAGAACAAGTAACGACTATCTTATTAACAAACCACCTTCCTTCACCTTTCATTGCTCAATAACTAATTCTCTCCTCGACATATTATTGCTACATAAGATGTGGTTGTTGAAACCCATCTGTACTGAGCAGTCACGACAACAACAGACCACCTCTCATGACCTAATTCGCTGGCGGATTGAGTAAGATATGTTGCTTTGAAAGAGGTTTCACTTTTATCATATCAGAGTGGCCTTTTTTCAGGCAGCTATCCAACTCTTCCCCAGAATTGGAAATGAGAGTTTGATCGAATTTAATTCTTACCTCTATTCGCGAGCTACCGCGTTCCAATCGACTACCTATAAAGGTCGAATATACAATATCACTCCAACAAAACTCAAGGTTCTAGCTAAAATGCTACACCTTCCTAATCTCTCTGTTTCCGCCAGACAGGTCCTCTCGAATGAATACAGGATAACTAGATATTGGTTCCAGCTGAGTAAAAATAGGGCTAGCATTGTTCGTCTTAATCCTTCTCAGTCTTCATTTTGGAAGATATTCAAAAAGAGAAATTTGTCTGATAAAAGGTAGAGCCTCGGGTTGGATCGGTAGCATAGGACTTGACAAAGTTTTAGAAGACTCACTTTCCTTACATAATTATGGAGCTACTTAATCTCCCCAACCAATCCCGCATTAATGTGACTTCAGGAGTAGGGATCTATCTGTCACACATATTCTAAACTCCTGGGGGGGGGCACTTCCGGGCACCTATAGAACCCACGCGCACACTCCACTCGAGCCTGTCAGCTTTTGACAGACAGTCAGATAAAAGTGGTCGCCATCACTATGCTATTAGCCTCACCGTCCAATATTGCTGGCATAAATATTAGCCGACGTGTGCTTTTATCCAAAAAGAAATCGATTTCATGTCTAAAAGATCTGGGGCCCATTTCGATTCAAAACTCCCTTATCTCATTTACGAAAATGCGCTTGGACGTAAAATCCGCGACCATCTAAGTAGGCGAAATTTAATCCACCAGATTTTCATGGGTACGTAAAAGATCGCTACGTCTATTCAGCAACAGGTAAAGTTCATCAGTTTTGTCAACATAACAGTCATCAGCTTTCTGTGGCTGTATTTCTTGATTTTTCTGCTGCATTTGACCGCATTTCTTTCCTTTTGTTATCTCTTCTCTCAGGTCCCTTGGGTTGCCTGCGAGAATTGTTAACAGGGTGGAAATATTGTTGTATACCAAGCAATTCTTTTATGAAGACGACCCTGATGCATGTCAGTTCTACCCTATTAGGCATGTGCCTCGAGGATCCTCACTTTCTCCAACCTTGTTTCTTGCTGCCTCCATTATACTCTACAAAAATTTTAAACGCCTTAAACATCTTGCGGTTTACGCTGATGATGTCACAGCCCTGTTCTTTGGACGCAGGAGCAAATATGTAGTCTCTAACATCAGCCATATCTTTTTAAAATTAAAAGATCAGCTATCCATATCCAATCTTGTTCTCAACTCGTCTAAATCGCAAGTGATCGTATTTCATGGTGTCCATGCCACAAAAAGAAACCTAAGAGATTAGCACTCTCTGCACTCTACTCCATTTTGCAGACTAACCCAACCCACCTTCACAAGTCGAGTAAAATACCTGGAGTTCACTATTACGTGAGCTGGTCAGCGAAAGTTGACCTGGATAGACGTAAACTTATCCTAAAGAAAGTTAGGTGGGCCCTGAAACGGGCATAGCATCTGTCATTGAATGGAACAAACCAAGTGCACCTCTGGGGTACTTGAGCTATCTCGGGATTAGTCTTCTTTTCAAGAGGACGTCCCCAACAGCAAAGACTAAGGTTTCTCAAACTCCTCATCTCGCGATTACCGAGCATTGTCCGTCTCGATTGGATTCTTCGGGGAGTGAGATATCTTAGGTTGTTTAGTCGGAAAGCGGCGTGTTAGATTGACTGGACGGCTCAGATCCCTGTGGACTTGAGGGTGTGGCACAATGAAGACTCAATTAACGACCGGACTGACTTTGTTTTGTTTTTTTTGCGTGTTTTTCTTTTAAAACTTTTAGTGGTTATACAGTTGTTAGCAAAATCTTTATTATTTTTCACATTTTGTTTAAAAAGCTTATAATTCGTTATAAAGCGACAATCTTTGTTGAAAACATATTATCGGCTATAACTTCGTTGAAAGTATTTTTGAATGCAAAGATATCAAATTTTTACAAATAGCTCGAAAGTGTTTCTTAAATATATTAAATAAGGTTAGCTTAGCAGCAAATTTTCCAGACTAATAATAAAAATTTTCAACATTTTGTATCTGTAAATTATATCTTATGTTGACAAATATGCCTTCAAAAGACGAATTTACAACGCAAATAAAATACGAATTAAATAAAGAACCACGTCTGTTTTATTTAACATAAAATGAACGTTTGAGTATATTCCCTTCTTTTTAGCAGCTTAAACATGTGTGAACATGGGTGTCTTTTTCTCTCGCACATTTGTGTCCTTGTCTTTTTCGGCAATAGCAATTCTTTTGTTCATTACTTCTTTTGCAATTCTTTTTACTCTTGCTACAAGTATAGCTTACACATGGCAAAACTATCGTCAAGGTTAATAATAACAATGCAGGAAATACAATTGCAAATAATAACCCAAGAAATCTAAAATAAAGATTAAGCAAAATAGCAAACAAAATGTAAGCCTACTTATTGCCTGTACTGTTTTCGCTACACGTGATTGCATTTCCTATGTTGGCCATCTTTTCAATAAAAGGAGCTTCACAATCACCTAAAAAGTACTTGGCATTAGATATAATTTGATAAAAACAAACTATAGCTTCATCAATATTTTTATGATTTTGCAAATTATTAGTCTCTTCAATAATATATTATTAATTAATTGTTAAGTGACTTGAATCTGTACTTGTTGATTGCGTCATTCAATATTTCGTCTCTATGCCATTTTTGACTGAACTGACGTGTTTTGTAGACCGCTTCGAACATTGGTTGTTTTACTAATGCGGCAAACTAGCCTACTTTTAAAATATCCTTTATCATGTAGAACCCAGATTTTGCTGATTTTTAAACGAGTTAAGAGATTCTTTTAAATTTTAAATCGCTCTTGATCGAGTGTTTTCATTACTTGGTACATAAATTTATATGCTCACATGCACTTAATATGCATTTAATTAATAAACTTATGTTTTAGCAAATACTTGTGAAAATATCTAAACATTTGTTGTATCTGTTTAAATCCTAAATTCCATAAATGAAAACTGTTGCAGCAATACGTTTAAAATAGTTTCTTTTATTCGTGAAATAGTGAACAACTCACATTTTTAGATGTTAACAATAAATGAGCAGATAATGTTTAATTATCAATTTTGCACTTATTTCAAAGAAACTGTAGTTTATTATTTAACTAATTGAATATTTAAAATTCAAAAATTTAATTTTGTTAATCTTTGTAATATAACTTTCGTTATGCAAATTAAAACTAAATTAAATAATAAGTTACAAAATTTTACGTACCCATATTTGCTTAAGTTGAACTGCTAAAATAAAAATATTGAACGAATATTATTTTAATATTTTCGAATATTAATTTTACAAAGCATTTATTTTATTTAGAAACAGATTATTTATACTAGCAGCATATATTTTGATATAGATTTTATTTATTTAATATATGCAAGCATATTTTTTGTCATAGAATTTTATTTAAATAACATTAAATAATTTGATACCACCGTAATACTTAAATATAATATCATCTGAAACATGTTAAAAACAAATCACTAATTTTAATAATTCATAAAAATTTAAATTGTAATCGTTGTCATTTTATAGCCTTTTTACGAAAAGAATTTATGTGTAATAGCGTTGATATCACGTGTGATTCTGTCTTTATTACTGAATAAGCCAAGCAAAATATAAACGCTTTTTTAAACTATATATTTTATTTACCTACACAAGTACATTTTATCATCCTGATGTTTCATCCACAGTCGTGTATTACAATATGTATTACAATGCATTAAATAAGATGATCGATATCGTTGTTCAAATATTTTAAAAAATATTTTAAAACGTTATACTCAACGATAAGTATTTGTATTTATTGGTTACTAATATCAATGTAGATTGTAAACATCGTCATTGCGAAAGCCTATTTTTATATCACGACAAGTGTATGTATTTATTTGTTATTTCCAAATGAATTTAAATAAATTTAAACTATATATTTTATTTACCTACACAAGTAGGTAAATTATCTTTTTACATATAACGGTTAGTCTATTTCGTCTCTTCACTGTACTGGTATCGATATTATGTTGATTTACTAGGAAATAATATCTTATCGAAGCAAATTCGACCTGTAATTTTACGAGCATCTATTTTGTATGTAATAATTTCCTAATGTCTACAATACGGCTTCAACGACTTAACATTGGGTTATTACAAACTTTAGTATCTCTGATATTAAAACAACATACCTGCTTGTCTTTCTTCGTATCTTCGTTTACTTAAAGAAAATTTAAGAAATTCTTGTATTTATACTTTTAAAAATACACTTCGTGGCACACAAGAAGTGTATTAAAAAAAGAGTGGTTTAATACATTTTTAAAAAATCAGCAGACGTTTTAAATTTTGTATTTCAATGAATAATGCTTTTCATTCACCTCGTTTTATTTAAAAATGATTTAAACGCACACTCGCTTTATTCATGTTTATCTCAGTCATAGACTATACAAGAGGAACTTTATATCACTGTGCGCTTCTAGTTTTAAAATGAAGAGTTTATTAAATCTGAAGGTGTATGTATCTCTAAAGTTAGTCATGACCTTTGATTTCTTGCAAATGTAAAATATACAACAAAATACTTGCATACACAAAGATCGTTGAAATTCTTTACAAAAATGATAAATTTAAATAAAATGTTTTATTTGATATTTTATTATAAAAATGTAAAATTGTACCAATTTTTATATTGCAATTAACTTTTTCAAGCAAAAAAAAATAATATTTCAAATTTGTTTCCAATCTTATGATAACGTATTGCTCACAATTAGAAATCTTGTTTGAAGCATTTATAGACTTGTCTTCAATTTACTAATATCTCATAAACAAAATAAAATTACTAGCATTTGAAATTAAATATTTTTATTTAGTTTATCTCTAAGCACCTGATATTCTTACGATTAACGATGTAACACAATTAAAATAGCTATTGTACTTTAAATGTATTTCGGACTGATAATGAGGCTTTGAAATACAAGAGTAATCATAAGTAACTCTTTATTAACTTAAGAATAAGTATGTAAATAAGATGTTATACTTGAGATTACTGTTAATTGGTGAACTAGAATATTGCTTGCTATTTTATTACGTCTTTTTTATTTAAGTGAACTCAATATCCCAATATTTAATTTCTTAAGCTAATCGATGAATAAATAATTAATTTAAATTCAATGTCGAATTTGTTTGAATTAGTTGAATCTAGTCGTATTACAATTTTTTTGCTTATATAAAAAGTTCAAAACAATCGCCTCCATTTGCTTTGGAGCGGTGTTCTGTTATTAGCAATGGCCAGATATTTTCCCTGTTGTTTGAATTTTTGAAACGAATTCGGCAACTTTTGAAGGTACACAAATCACAATAAAAAAGGATGATTCAGAATAGTTTAGAAACAAATAAAATATAATAGCCACAACATTTTTATTCAAACTAAATAATTTGAAAAAATAGAAAAAAATATAAAAAATAATAATTAAAATTACTAGAAAAATTAAATGAAGTATAAAAATTGAAAAGAAAATTTAAACATAATAATCGTTTATAACATCTTTACAAAATATTTAACGTTACGTCAGGTAAAACAACAGTATCATTATAGTCAATATTGTGATCTAAATTTAAACTATGGTCTATAATGGCCCTTTTTGAGTGTGTATTTGTGTTGCTTTAATCTAGTCTCTAATGGTTGGCCTGTTTGACCCACATGTATTTAATCGCATTCTAAACAAGAAATTTTATAAACAACTCTATTATTTTGTTTGGTTTCTTTTTCAAAATGTTGTATAGTTTCGGTATTAATATGCGTCATAGACTAAGCTACACCAAAAATGTTCTTGTTTTTCCTCATTTGATAGCACAGTGCTTTTGGATCAGGAGTCCATACTTTTAAATATCATACCATTAGAATTTGGTTCGAATTCAGCTTTATGAGTGTCGTATTGTGATAACTTATGATTGTGTATTTCTAGATAATTGATTAAAAGTAATCGACTTTCCTCTTACCACAGTTTACTCAACTATTGTGATGGTCTTTACGGGATATGGACAAGATATTTAAACCTGAAGCATTTGCAACGCCGATCAACACAGCCGATCAGAAAATTCATGGACACATTGGAAACAGCGTTTCGAAAAGTATCTGTACCGACCTAAACGAAAACGATAAGCTTGATATACTCATAAATTACGTGTCACCTAGCGTCTACAGCTACATTTCAACGACCAACGACAATAATCTCGCGCTACAACAACTGAATGACTTGTACCTTAAGCTAATAAACGAAATATTTGCACGTTTTCTGCTAAGCTCCTGCAAACAGTCCAATAACCAGTCAATAGATAATTTCGTTTAGGCATTGGATCAGCTGGCCAAGAATTGCGAATTCAAAGATGTAAAAGCCGACGAACATATCAGCTTATGTGTCCGTGACGCATTCATTTCTGGATTAAGATCTGGCGACATTAGGCAAAGATTGCTTGAGGTACCCTAGCTCACCTTGCTGGCTGCAGTTGAAAAGGCCAGAACACTAAAGACCGCGTAATTAAATGCTGAAGAATATCGAATGTCAAATGCACATGTGTCAGCAGTCTCCGAACAAAGTAACACCGAAGGTACTTCACCACCCTGTGCTTTAGTCTCGAACGCAAAATATGTATGATTTTACTGTGGACGGGAACGACACCCGCAGAGCAAATGTTCCGCAAGCCTTGCGCGGTGTCGAAGATGCAATAAAATCGGTCACTTTTCGATTGTCTGCCGGTCAGACCACACCGCTCAATCTCGTTCCGCTGCAACAAATATCGAACAGTCTAATCAATATCCGTCTATCGCTAACCTCTCATTATCTGCCGCCAAATCTAACGACATAGCCCAAGCAAAAATTAAAGTACGTCTTAACGACTTTACTGTCATGGCGTTAATAGACACGGGCAGCGGCGAGAACTTTATTGACAATACGGTGGCGACTCGCTTAAATTTAAAAAGAATTCCCTTCAAGCACAAAGTGTTCATGACGTCCAGTGACTACGGATCCGCTATACTTTACTGCTGTACCACCGATGTGACCATCAAGGAAGCAGAATACAAGTTCGTACGCTTTTTGTAAGCTAGTAATAACTTTGTCTTCATATGCAAAAAGCTTTATTATGATATACTAATAAAAGAGGTTAATTCTAATGATTTAAATGTAAATCCAATATGAACGTAGTGAGTTGAGTTTAGAAACAATTATTACAAGTCACTGTTTTAGAATGGATAAAAAGGGTATAAAGATTGAATCAGATAATAAAACTATACCTATATTATATTGGAATCCAAAATTACAAAAAGATCCAATAAAACCTAGGTTCATATGTAGTGCGTTTAAATGTACATAGAAAACACTTTCTATTTATATGAATAAAATACTTAAAGTAATTAAAGCACATTTTAAAAATATTGCAAGGTAATCGAAATTAATACTGGTATAAAACACTATTTCAGTATTAATTCTACAACAGAATTTTTAGAATAGACAAAAGGAATAAATTTTCAAAATATAAATATCTACGATTTTAGTATGCTTTATACAAATCTAGATTTAGTAGATATTAAAGAAGCGTTAGTAAAATTTATTTATCTTATATTCGGAAAAAGATATACATATATATGTTATAATAATTATAACGCCTATCCAACAAAAATTAAGCCATCAAGTAAATATAAATATATGGATAAAATTAAATTAATAGAATCCTTAAATATTTTGATAAATCAAAATTATTTAAAAGTAGGAACATTTATATTTAGACAAGTAAAAGGTGTTCCAATGGGTGGAAATAGTAGCCCAATTATAGCTGACTTGTTTTTAAGCTTTATAGAATATGAATTTGTTCATAACTGTGTAAAAACTAAATCTAAACTATATAAAGATATGAAATATATGTTTCGATACATTGATGATATATGTGTATTTAATTCTAATAATTTTTATTCAATTAGTGAGCACATTTATCCAGAAAGCCTTATTCTTAACAAAACCAATATTAATGATAAAGAAGGTGTATATCTAGATATGAACATTAAATTAACATTAACTAAAACTACTATTAATTTATATCGTAAAGATGACATATTTAAATTTACAATAAACATATTTTTGCATAAGCATTCATGCATACCATATAATATAAAATATAATACATTAAATAATGAAATTTTAAGAATTGCAACAATATGTAATGATATTAGCTTTCTTCAAAATTATTTAAATAATTTAATAGATACATATTTTAAACTAGTTACTATAAAAATACATTCAAACAGAAAATCAATATATAGAAATTAAATTCTATTGTTATATCTATAACGATATATCGGGATCGACGCATGATAGCATAGCACTTCCTCCAGATGACCTCTAATTTTTATTCTGATACATCGTATGTTATTTATTAGTCAATTCATAAAAATGACGTTTATTTTAAATTTTATTTTTTTTTATTTTTACTTATTATAAAATATAAAAAATCTAAAAACAATTATTAATTTTATTATTTAATTATTAAATTTTGATTTAGCATTATTATGTTTTGTTTATTTTATAATTATATTAAATACATAGACTCAGTTAACTGATTTAATTCTCTAAAACATTTGATAAAGTAAATCGAGAAATTCTATGCGTTGAGCTAATTAATGGGTATCATATAAACCCCGATTGCGTAGAATAACTGTTTAAGCTTCTAACTCCTAATTGTGTGTGATTTTTCGATAGTGTAGCCTTCACAGACCAAATAAAACAGGAAGTCGAGTGCTTCAAGGGCGACCCTCTAAGTCATCTAATGTTTTCGTTATTTATAAGTGACTTTTTATAAGAGACAAAAAAGTGGCACCATCAAGATTTATATTTATACGAACTATCTGTTGATAATATCGGACTCACTATTGGAAATACTATCGACCTCGAACAAAGGCTTCGAACATATAGGCTTTGCAAGACAAAGCCTATATGATTGTCAAGTCTGCTCACCAAAATAAAAAAGATTAAAATTAAGCAAAATGAAGATAAAGTTTATATAAATAACTTTATATAATAAGAATATAGCTATATGATTGTCAAGTCTGCTCACCAAAATAAAAAAGATTAAAATTAAGCAAAATGAAGATAAAGTTAATATAAATAACTTTATATAATAAGAATATAGTTAATAAAATCATGGATAAGATAGCTAATCATCCATTTGTTCCAGACATAATCGTAATCGCTCTTTAGATAAAATCGGCGTTGTAGAGGCGACAATGTATTTAACCATAACGACTATCACGCACGTTAACATTCCCTCTGAACAATCTTGTGACAGGCGATATTTTCCACTATTGATTATCACAAGCTATAATAGTTAAAAATATCCATCAAATTTGCGCAATAATTTCCACATTGCAACCAGTTTGATAAACAGCAATATCATATTCATGTCGAATATGCCGATTACTTTGAGTCTCTCAGGACTCAGAACTCCATCGACAGCATTCAGTTCGAGTTCATGGAAACTAATACGGGAGCAAGAATCAAGTATTAGTCGCGCTAACGAGTTGAACATCAGCCTGAGCGAAAATGTAGTTATAATCAGAAGAAAAAAATTGATAGTGTGCATAATTTTCCTAGCTTTGCCTGACTGAACATGGTAATAATGTCGTGTATTTAAAGATAAATGAGCAAAATCCCTCGTCACAATTTGTCATAAATATCTTGAGTTCTTTTAAACTAATTATTTAGGGGTAGTATCCTTTGCATCTACGACCTAAATTCACATCTTACACCTCAGATTTAATGATACTTCTGTAGTAAAACTCGATTTATACACTTAACCAAAGTCACACAGCAATGACAAACAATCTTGTTCAGTTGAGATCGTATTCCGCAACTTCAAATCATCAGCATAAGCTAAGTTCGGTACATTGAATAATTTCATCAGCAAGGATTTTGAGAGATCAAAATCCTTGTTCAGAGGATCTAAATTCTAAGAAGGGTATTAAATTATTTGGGGTACATTGAGCAATTTCAACAACTCATTTATAACAATGCAAAATAGTAATTGGCCGAGAACTGTTCATGAGATACACTATGTATAACACTGCTTTGAGATGACAAAACATTACCTATTCTCGCACAAAATTGTCGACAACTCAATAAGTGCATGATCCAAATAGAACGCGATCAAATGGCTTGGATAAATCTGAATAGGCGACATCGACAACAAATATACCTGAATTATCGTCATCCTATTGTTCACGAGCACAAATTATTTGTTAGACATGAGCGGCCATGTCGCTCAAGTAGGTTATTGAATCCAATACGCTTATTAACCTTTTGTGAGCAATTCTCTAAAGTATCTTACAGGAGATATTCAACTTATAGGCCTAAAGATATCTATATCACAAGCTGTTATCGTTTTTGGTTGTACCACAATCGCCGATTTTCAATCATCTGGTATCATCGGCATATTTCGAGAAATGTTAAATAATTTTGAAAGCGGGTATGTCTGTATACATTTCAAGATATTAAGGACATAAGTGGGGATACCGTTATAACCAGCTGACACATATTTAGATAACTTGGATAGCTCCGTTTCAACTTCTATTGTGACAAAGATAGTGCAAACACATCAGCAAACACTTCAGCTAATTTCATAGTACCGTCGACAAATTCGTTTCCGACACTATTAAATACTTTTGATTCTAAAATTGCTTGTGTGTGTCCTAAATACACGGCAACATCATTCACATACTGTATCTCTTTTTTAATTTTAAAGGATTACATTCATTGCAAATTTGTATGTACTCACTATATAAATCAGATCAAATAACTGATCCTACAATACTTAAATTTTAAGTATTTAATTATACTCATGTTCAAATTCGTCTTCTTATCGTTGCTTTCCGTCTTGTAACTTTTCATACCCCTTCATTTCTCAACCTTCCTTTTCTTGATAATTCTCGTCCTGTTTACTGTTCCTTGCGTTCCTGTAATTCCCTTCTTTTACATGTCCCAAACTACTCTACCTCCTTTGAACTCCGCTCCTTCCTGGTGGCTGCTCCTCGATCGTGGAATCATTTGCCCATTCATATACGCCAATCAACTTCACTGCAGTGCTTCAAACGACAAATCCGATCCCATTTAAACAATTTATCTGCTTGACTTTCTCATTTTTGTTTGTGGACTTGTAAGCGTACAGATTGTACGCATTTGCCACATTAAATAAATTTGTATTATTATATAATTATATAAGATTTTATATTATTTATATCAAGTTAAAATTAAAAATAAAAATTAATTTTTATGAATTGACCAATAAATAACATACGATGTATTCGAATAAGGAATAGAGGTCATCAGGACGAACTGTTGTGTTGTCAGGTTTCGGCAAGCATTTCCAGACCCAGCAAAGTAGCGAGACCAAATATATGCTAATGACGTATTTACTCTGATGAAATTTGATTATCTGGTACATCTTATTATATTACAAAATAGGAAAATCACAAAATAGGATAAAAATACACATCAGTAATCTTCGTCGCAGAAACGACTAACACCACGAGTAGTTCAGCAGCCAAGGAGTACGTTTGCAACTCATCCAACGCATAAGCTGTATCTTGAATGATTTAGTATGGGATATGTCCACGATATTATCAGGAACACAATTTCATGTTTGTACATCTTATTATAATACAAAATAGGAAAAAAGCACAAAAAGAAAAAAGTTTTTTATAGCAAATGATCTTTGATCTTATATTGTTCTTCAATTGAGAGATCAAAATCCTTGTTCAGAGGATCTAAATTCTAAGGGTATTAAATTATTTGTGCTGCATTGAGCAATTTCAACAACTCATTTATAACAATGCAAAATAGTAATTGGCCGAGAACTGTTCATGAGATACACTATGTATAACACTGCTTTGAGATGACAAAGCATTACCTACTCTCACACAAAATTGTCGACAATTCAATAAGTGCATGATCCAAATGGAACGCGATCAAATGGTTTGGATAAATCTGAATAGGCGACATCGACAACAAATATACCTGAATTATCGTCATCCTATTGTTCACGAGCACAAATTATTTGTTAAAATTATTCGCAAAATTCTTGATCACAGGATCTAAATTCTAAAAAGGATATTAAATTATTTGATCGAGAATTTGTATTTTTGTAATTGATCATCACATTTTTTGGTTGGCAAAAATTGTTCAAGCATTAACTTTGGATAACAGCTGAAGTTTAGAATCAAGCTTATAGACTATGATATATAAAAAATTATATGTAAGATAGGAAAGGTTATTTCTCATTAAGTCTTTTTTATTTAAAACTCTTCTGTACTGACTTATCCAAAATTTACCAAAATTATTTTAAAAAATATTTTTGAGTTTAACATTCGAATTTAGCAGGTGGAGGGCAAGCATATGTCTTCAGGAATTGTATCATAATCTGTATCGTAAATTGTAGACAAGTTTTGATAAAACTTATTGTGCAAAATTACAATAGTTGTTTTTCATTAATGAAAACTTTTTGTTTATATCGGACGCTTCTGTACAGACATATTCAAAAATTACGAAAATTATAAATTAGTTTTCAATTTAAAAGTTTGAATTCAGCAACTGGATCGCAAACTTTCAAGTACTGTATCATAATTTGTATAATGTTGCACCATATGCATTGCATATCTTTACTTCTGCTATTTGTACGAAAAGTAGTTTTTAACATTTTAGATCCAGCTGCTAATATTCCATTCTAGCGATAAAAACGAACAGCATATATCATCTTTCTTTGCCAACTTCAAGGAAGCCAACTTTTGTTTAGAAGATGATCTCTTCTTAGAACGGGGGGCTCTCTTTGAAGAGGTAAGAATCGTCGATGGAGGAGAACGGGACTCCTCGAATTTCGCTATCAGATGGTTCGTTAAGGCTCGAATCTCGTCTTTATATATCTGTAGTCTTGCGTCAACAATTTTGAAAATGTCGGTGTCCGACATACCATCACCGTTTGAATTGGATAAGCTGGCAGCGGCAAAGTGGGCCGGTTTGACCGGTGCCCCACAATGCCTTAATTTGTATTCTTTGAAGATAGGACATCTTCTAGACCAGGCCGGGTGCTGACCACCACAATTGGAACACAGAGGGGGGAGAGAACATTTCCCCTCATGGACTTCGGAAGAGCTGCAAACCCCACACGTATGGGGCCTAGTACAGTTCGAGGACCAGTGCCCCCAGAGGTGGCACCCATTGCAATGGGGGTATGTTAAGTCATCAGCATCTACGATATTGAAAGAAAGATTGTACCCCAGAAAGGGGTCACATTTGCTTTTAGCCAGACATTCCGCCTGATCGACTGCGGTAGAACAGAATGCTATTGGTATAGCCTGGCCTTTCTTGCCCATGATTGGGCGAATATTATGAATTTTGAACTCAGATGTGAGAGCAATGATATCTTCCTCCGTTGCGAAGGGCGGAAAATTATTAATTTTCATAGTCGCCTGAATAGGCCTGTAAGTAGTTGACCCAAATTCTTTTAGGTGTGTTTCGAAAAATTCTAGGTACGATGCTGCCAGATCTGGAGAGCTGAAAGAAACCCGGATTTCGGAATCTAAATATTTTATCGAATTAAATAGAATTCTCTTCTTATAAGAGCTTGTAAACTCTCTCAGAAAAATATTGAAAAGATTCTTCCTTTCGAATGGTTGAAGAAGTCTGATTATTACCAGATTCACCACTTTAGGCACAGGAGGGAGTTCTCCATCCGTGCTTGAGATTAAAAAATTAGACGAAATAGGACTAACCATGTTTTCTTTGGCTTGAAAATTCGATGTTACATTGGAAATACCTGAGTTCCGTTCCATATTAGCTTGATTTTGTAAGTTGTTTGAAGCACCGATGGTAAATTTTTTTACAATTTTTTCTGTCATAGATGTTGATTTAATGATAATCATTTCCTGCAATCAAATAAGCTAAAGGATTATGAAATATTTGAAATCTAAATGTGCGCTGTAAAAGCAAATGTTGCAGTAAACGCCACATTTGCAAATTGCAAGAAATGTCATGATATATTAATTAAACTTATATTAATTATATGTATTTAAATATTATTTTAATACTATTGTAAATATTGCTTACACGAGCCGCTATTCTTCATTGGTAGGTTTGATATATTATCCTCGTGTGGTTGTTTGAATCCTATCAGCATCACTGTACACTACTTATTAATATAAAAAAATTAAAAAAAATAATATATTGTTTTAATATATACATATAATTATATTTCAATGAAAATTATCGATTTCTACTTTTTAATTGATATTTTTAAAGATAAGAAATCAAAATAGTGCGTTTGTTTGCTGTCAAATTGTGTGTTTGGTTGTTGAACAATATTGGACTATAAAGCTTTCCAACGATGTAATGTTCAATGAACAATGTAATGTAAATTGACTTGGATTTTATAATACCTGGGTAGATTTACAAATAGTAAGGGTGATAAATTTGTAACACTTGTGCATTTTAAAATTTTAAACCGCTCATTATCAATCTATTGTGACTTACAGATATTAATGTAGATAGAAATTCCGAAGAAAAACCATAAAAAACGATATGGGTTTACTAAAGCGTATTTGAATCATATATTTATGCAGCCAAATGAAATTATAAATATAATTGGAACATAGAATTAAGATCTCATGAAGAAATCGTAAGTTGTTCAAACCAAATTAGTTAACAATTTCCGAAAAAAATTTCAAATTTTGAGTTCTTTGCAATAATGTGACGTAACATGACTCATCAGGATTAATAAAAGAAAGTTGCAAACCCGAAAAAGTGATTTATGTTTGATGTAAAGTTTTTCTTTTTGATTATTTTAAAACAAAAAATTGTAGATTTAAATTATTACAAGCTAGATTGAAAATATTACATTAAAATATGTAAAAATTAACAATAGATATAAAATAGATTCTAATCCATAATATCATAGTTGGGATGAATCACGATATACGGATCATCCACACTTCCCTCATCTACAGCATCATCACCAGAACGATCTTCTCTACTAATGCCTCCACTATGATCAGTCAACGATATAAGCATATGATCAACATTACACATTCGATCAATTACTTTCTCAATCGTATCCTTGCGATTCAAAAGCTCTTCTTCGGTATTAATTTCATTTTGAATTTGTTCCAAATACCAATTCACAAGATTACTCTTTCGCCATTGTTGACCTGATTCGTAAAGGTTGTCCTCCTCTGCCTTCTGAATAGCGGACACAAGCAATTTTGTTATTCTACTATACTGATCGAAATTCAGTTTAGTCGATGAGTCTTCCCTGGTCATCTGATATGAAGGATTCGATATTTCAGATTGAGGCGTTGCGTAAGGTGGCTGTAAAGAATCGTCTCTCTCTTGATGATCCGCCGCACTCAACAAAATATCCGGTTGTTCGACTCGTATTGTAGATGTAGCTAATAGATGAACAGCCTCTCGAACATGACGTGGCCTGACCTCATCCGAGCAGTAAAGTCGAGCTACTGACTCAGACAAGCGAACAATGCTTTCCAACTGCCTGACAGTGAATCGACTATCGCTGCCTGGTCGACGCATTCTCAGATATTCACTCACGATATATTTCTGAGCATCTTTGGTCATCTGTGGATTAAACATTCTAGCAATGCTTATATACGTTCGAATATCTTCAAACGTATAGTTTACAGATGGCGTTTCAAGAGAATGTGTATGCATTCTTACTAATTGCTGTGCTACCGCATAATCAACAATTTCGTTGCATTCGTCAATGATAATAAAAAATAAATCAAAGCGCGACATTATAGCATCACTAAGCATTACGTTCTGTCGTAGTGATTTCGATCGATCATATCGTCCTCCGACAGGGTTAGCTGCTGCCAAAATAGATGTACGAGCATTTAAAGTTGCCTTAACTCCAGCTTTCGTAATGCTAATTGTTTGCTGTTCCATCGCTTCATGAATCGCAACCTGGTCTTTTAAATCCATTTTATCAAATTCATCAATGCAACAGATTCCGTTATCTGCTAACATTAGTGCTCCGGCCTCGATAACGAATTCAAAACTATCTTCATCTTTGACTACAGCCGCAGTCAATCCAGCTGCAGTGCTTGCCTTACCACTTGTGTACACTGAGCGAGGTGCGAAATCAGATAGTTGTTTTAAGAACTGACTTTTTGCCGTACTAGGATCACCAACAATACAAATATTTATATCACCTCGTAAAGATGTACCTTCGATTGTGGTTTTTGGGACTCCGCCGAACAATTGTAAAAGTATTCCCTGTTTAATTTCCTCACACCCGTAAATAGACGGGAAAAGACTCGAACTTAAATTTGATATTAAATGACGATCAATACTTATTTCGTAGACTCGCTGCCACGTACTCTCGCTTACCGCATTACGAATGTCCTCAAATGTGCCCGTACCTTTGCTTGGAACCTTAAATCGGTCCGTAACAGATCTACAACTACATGCAAGAAATGCTAATTGGTACTTTAGGTCACGAACACCTAAAGATTTCAAACCACTTACTCCACTTGAACTATTAGTGGTTGAACGCTCAGCTGTTCCTCTCTGACGATTAGGTTCTGCCCTTACACCTGGTAAGGAAATAGCAGAAACATCAGGAACTGCTACCAGGCATCCGACGAACTCACATTTGTCACCGGCTTGAGCGGATTCGACATACTCTGCTCGTAGGATAACATCTAATGTACGAGGTATAGATCCTCTTGGCAGATCGTGTTGACATTCTTGAACTCGAATTCTTTGAAAGTCTGCAAAAGTAGATTTAAAAATATCTAATGTGAATCTTGAACGGTTTGAACACTGACTGTTCAAACAAACAGTTGGCTGTGTGTACTTGAATTGCTGTGGTATGCGAGGTATGTGCGTATTGCAATCTGCACAAATAAAATGACCATTAATCAGCTCTGGGTGAACAGGATGCGTACGTACAACTTGAGCCACAATTTGAACAAGTGCTCCTATTTTAAAGGAAGACAATTCTCTTAAGCGCATTGTTGATGCGAGATTTGTAAAGCTAACATAAAATTCCTTAGAAGGATGAAGTTGCTGATTATCTGATTCTGTAGATGTTAAATGATTACGAACCATTTCTTTGATACATTGGCATAAATGAGGATACAGCCTAAGGTAATGTTGGATAATAGCCTGTGATAATTTATCATTATGTCGTTCCAGGTGAGCAAAATTAATGGTTATTGTGTTACGTTCAGGGTTTGTAAGTTCCTTTAGAGCACACAAATAAAGATCGTGGTTTGTATTTGGGCTTCGATAGCTGGTAATAAAATTTGAGAATAATTCTTTACATTTTACCGCTAATTTATCGGAGACAATAGTAAAATTGGCGTTAGTGGGAAACATCTACAATTATTACAGTATCAAAATATTAGTCAATTTTCGAAACAATAACTTTTTATCACAGGCATTTTCAGTTTGCATTTACAATGCTTAATTTGACAGCCCAACCAGTATGATATGTTAATCGTAAAAGCAGGCATATCAAGATGGTCAAACTTTAATGATTCTAATTAAATGAGTTTAATCCGTTTTGTAAGCAAATATCTTAATGCATTCTGTTAAACATTTTAAGAGATTTTCGTTCTGTTAATAGGATGGTAATCATGACATCGGAAGATCGACCGGAGACATTCCACTTTATTTAAAAAATATTATATAATATTTATATAATTTATATTTATTTTATTTATTTTTTAATATATTCTTCCTATATTTTAAAAATATATTTTTAAAGTAAAAATATATTTATTTACATCCTTGCCTTTCAGCATGAGCACAAAATTTAAAAATATAAATACTAAAGCGTTTAATCTTTAAAGTGCCTACAATTTTATTTTTATATTTTTGTATAAATAATAATATGATCAGTTGAGAATAACTGATCGTGATCTATTTTTTAATTTAGAATTCTAGACCAGGATCAATAAAACTTATTTTTACATTTCGGTAGCTGTGGCTAGCGATATAGCATCAGCTGTTTTGTAATTTAATAATAATTAGGAATTTCTTAAATAAATAACTTAACAACCACCAAAAATAATTAAAAAAGACAGTTGAAAAACAAAAGTTCAAGATCGATAAGGAAATCAAAATGTTTGATCTTCACAATATTGTCACGGCCTCATGTCCATCGGGATCTGAGCCCTCCAGCCAATCTAACACGCCGCTCTCCGACTGAACCACCCGGGGTATTTCACCCCCCCCCGAAGAGTCCAATCGAGGCTGACTATGCTCGGTAATCGCGAGATGATAAGCTTGAGAAACCTTAGCATTTGCTTTGGGGGACGTCCTTTTGAAAAGAAGACTAATCCCGAGATAGTCTAAGTACCCCACAGGCTGTTTTGTATTTTGTTTTCTAGTTATGGAACTAAAGAAACGACAATTTATTCGATAAAAAAGGTACAGTTTAATATTTTAATAACTACTGCTATCATCAGGAACTACTGTTTCAAAACACGCGAAAGTTTCTTCTATTAAAGTTTTATCGTACAACATTTAAAAAACTTGAAAGCAAAAAAAAACAAAATCTGTACAAAAAACTATCACATCAAATGAATTGTACAAACATATTTTCACAAAGTAAAAGAAAATTCAAACTCTAAAAGACTAAGCCACGATATAAAATTAAATCAAATCAATATAATTTATTAAAAAAAGGATTTATTTTCACGTGGCGAATGCGTGCCAGCGCACGCGTACATGACCACAACAAAACAAGACTGTTAATCAGGTGTCGAGAAGGTGTGAACGGAGGTGTTAGAATGTGATAAAGGAGGGGGCGCGGCGGACGTCGAGAGGGAGTTGATTCCAGGCGAGTGAGGCAACGACGAGGAAGGATCGAAGACTGTAGTTGTTGGAGTAATTAGGAACGTGGAGTAAGAGGGTATGACAGGAACGAAACTATAGCGAGGTGGGGCGAGTATCGTCTAAGAAAGGAAGGTTGATGAACGATGGGGAGCCGACAGCGATGAGACGAAAGGTAACGAGAAGAAGGCGGAGTTTGATGCGGATGTGGATGGTGGGCCAGGAGAGTTGGGCAAAATATGTGGATGTGTGGTCGAAGCGACGGAGACGAAAGAGCACTCGAACGGCGGTGTTGATTATTCGTTGTAGGGGTAGGATGATGGATTTTGGAGAATTGGCGAAAAGGCTAAGGCAGTAATCGAAAATATGTTTAATATTTTTATAGTTATTAAGTACAATTAACTATAAAAATATTAAACAATAAACTTAATAGGATATTTTAAAAATAAAATCCGCTTTATTATTAGACATCATGTCATTATTTTTATAAAAGAAGTCTGTATAATACGCGAAAGGTAATCACTTTCATACGATAGAATAGAGTCAGTATCATATGGGACTCCTTATTTAATAAATTTATATATAAAAATAAAATATCCAATAATATTAAGGATGTCATAATTTATAATAAAAATTTATCTAAATTACAATATTTTTAAATTAAAACCGAAATTTGACGATTCTTCTGTTGTTTATAAGATACCATGTGATAACCGATTAGCCTCTTATGTCCGTCAAACTGGACAGTGATTGGAAAAACGCATCTCACAACAAATATAACATTAAACGTGGTAATATGATGGGAGCTTTAACACAACATGGACTAAGTTTAGAACATAATATAAATTTTGATACGGCCTCTATTCTTTCGTATGAAAGTGATTACCTTTCACACGGATTCCTGGATTTATTTCCTGGATTAGATAGTGTTGAAATAAATATTTTTCTTGCATTCGATAATTGTGGTCGAAACTATTCGAAATCCAGTGAATGACCTCAATGTCGAACGTCTGTTCGACATCAGTCAATCAGCGGCCGACCTGGTACCGACTGGCACATAGGATTGCTAGGTTCGAGTCGTTAAAGTATTGAGCTAGCATCTATTACCAATTAGCATCTTCTTGGAGCGGCCCAGACAACGTATGTTCGACATTCGTCTATCAACGACTGAATAATTAAGCGGCTTCCATCAACCGTAGGGATAGTTCTTCCATAGACTATCTCAGATCCCTCCGATAACTCCAACAGCGGATTGGACAATGGCGAAAAGGCGGACGAGAGTCACGGAGGTTTGTTTCCTTACAATAGAGATGCTAGATCATCAAACGATATCGGGAACTTGAGATAGCCGAACAAACAAAATCACTCTGATGACTCGAATGGCAGATTGGACAATGGATGAAAAGGCGGAAGAGAGCCTCGGGGACCTGGTTCTTACAATAGCGATGTTGAATCATCACTGAATATCGGGAACGTAAGATAGCCGAACAAACATAGCAAGACAATGAAAATAAGTAGCAAAAAAGATAAAATATAAATTAAGGGCGAAGAACAATGATCAGCTCACCACCGACCAGATGAGTTTTCATTGTCGGATGACGTTTGACCAGCAGTTGTACGGAGACAGTGAAATAGGCATCAACATCCGAAGCGGACTAGCCTTCATATAGGAACGCGGAGTGTCATCTCGCTTGCGGGGAAGGAACCATAATTAGTTGGAGAGATGGTTCGCTTCGGTCTAGAAATAGTCGTGACTTCTCTTCACTAACTAGACTTTTGGATCAAGGTTAGACCTTGAACTATTCGGGAGTTACTAACGGAAAGTAAGATAGCCGTACAATTAGATGATCAATTGAAACAGAATCACTATGATATAACATGACATGTAAAAGCTTTCTAAAAAATTCAAAATCAAAAAAGGTCACTCATATTGGATTATTTATTAGTGGAGAGAGTGAAGTAAAATATTATAGTGAAGTGAAATATATTTTACTTCACTCTCTCCACTAATAAATAATCCAATCTGAGTGACCTTTTTGATTTTGAATTTTTTAGAAAGCTTTTATATGATTTATTACTTGAATTTTTGAGCGAGTAAAGTCAATAACTAACTTCTATCAGCATCAGAAAAAAGCACTTACAATAAAATGCAAAAAAAGTGTTTTAAAATTGTTAGTCGTACGAATACCATAGCACAGGAGTTCAAAATGACTAGATGTGCCTGCATTTTCTCTTATAATTATGAATATAAATTAAGTGCGAAGAAAAATGATCAGCTCAACACTGACCGGAGAAGTGTTCAATGGTCAGAGGGCTCAATGCTAAGCCCTCTGATTGATCATTCCCCAAGCCCGTCTTGATGGCGTTATTTCCTCTTTTCACTCTCCCCTTGTCACGATTATTCCTTGCAATAATCCGTATCTCTTCATGATGTCTCCTCTTTCTGTATATCGTCTTAATTAATCCGTTTCCTCTCCCGATTCTTATCGTACCACACTGTTAAAGGTTGTTCTTAGAAATCGCACCCGAGCTTCCTCTATCCTTTCTCAACAGTTTAAATTTGTGTCATAATTTCTGCTTGTCGTATTTTCCCGATTGTTCACCCTATGAATTCGCTCAACTTTTATTTACTCATCTTGAAGAGCATCGACGTGAAGTCAATGGCGAGTCATCTCTTATTATCAAAAATGTAAATAAAAATTTTCTTTTAGTCCATCTACGTCCAAATATTTGTTGACGACCTGCATCTCCTTATCCTCTCCTTATCTAACCAATAATGAAACAAAACAATATTTTCGTCTAGCTCTTATTAACACCCATTCCATTCTTCACAAAACTGACTTCTCGATCTCTTCACACATCAATCACTTGATATTTTTGTGATTTATCGAATCCTGGCATATTGGTTCTAATGATCTTGTTAACCGTAAACTACGTTCCTTCGGATTTTCTCTTGTTGTCTCCGCTAGCCAAGCGCTAACCCTGATCGCTATATTTGCTCTCAAACGTGGGAATTTCTGTGTCATCCGTCGTATTCCGTGCGACGCTCGATCGGTCGTTTCCACGAAGTTCTCTCAGCTTATTGGCGCAGTTGTGAAGCGGCCTTCTAACGAGTCGGTGTGGTGGTATACTCAGCTTTCCTAAAATTAGGCATCACGTATCTCAGCCGAATTAGAGTACGCCCTCTTATCCCTATCTATATGCAAAGATTCGAGCTGCTTACACCCGATACCAATTCCCTTCTGGGGGCAGTCTGGAGAAACATACCGATGCAACATCACAATGAATAAATCCTCCGTGGATCAACTACATCGAAAGATGTCTAAAAAAATTAAGACGGTGGTATCAGCAGCGCTGTTCGTACTGTATGCAGTGACCCGCGCCTGCTATCTTGCGAAGAAACCACAACTACAACTCTACAGGCTATGCATTCTCTGAGAAGTGTCTCTACCGATTGCCCACCTTTGCCGCTTTACCCTCTCGATTGCGGCCATGTTGTTATTGCCACATATTTACTGCGCTCTTTACGTTATTTCCCGCCCTCATCCGCGAGTGGCACTGACGGCTCACGCTCAATGCACCTCTGAGATCTCACAGGACTTTCAGCAGGGGACTCAGCAAGCCACTTGGTCACGGTTTGGGCGAATCTAATGACCGTTCTGGAGGGAACCATACCGGATAACGTTGCTAATATTCTATGTGATGGAAAGTTACTCGCCTTCTTAAAGAGGGATTGTGGTATCAGTCCGATCGCCGTCCGATTTACAATTTGCCGCATTGATTCTAAACTGGCATGTCAATTCGAATCCAGTGCGCTCGTCGATCATTTTCTCCCTATACAGCTGGGCGTCAGTACTCCGCCCGGAATATAAGCTGCAATACATGCATATCACGTGTTCACGCGTTACATGGCTAGTCGTAACAACACTATGTTAAAACTCGACAACTACAACGTGTTTAACTGCTTGAGCTCTCGACCTCAGCAGAATCAGAGTACGCCCTATTATCCCTATCTATATGCAAAGATTCGAGCTGCTTACACCCGATACCAATTCCCTTCTGGGGGCAGTCTGGAGAATCTCGAAATATCGCATATTTTACCGTTTGTTCGACTTTTTTTTACCACAGGCGGAGCGAGCTTCTATTCGACGGCAAACGTATCCTCTCAGTTGAAAGCGTTCAGCAGAGATACCCATTGGGCCCTATGCTTTTTTGCCTCACCGTCAATAGCTTAGCACATAGCTTAAAATCAACTATGAACCTATGTTACCTCTACGACTGCGTCCTGGGCGGTACGGTGGAGGACATTCTTGCCGATATCCACAAAATTCAGGTTGACGGAGCCGAAATCGGATTACAATTAAACTTCTAAAAGTGCGAGGTGATCACCGAAAGCAAAAATGTGAGCCAAGCTATCATGTGCAGCTAACAGGGTGCTAGACTATCACACATGAAGATGCGCAGCTTTTGGGTGCGCCACTTGGGGGCAAGCATCAACAACGAACTAAGCCGCGCAGTGAACGAGTTTCATAACGCCGGAATCCGGTTGAACGAATTGAGCGCTCATGACGCCTTCGTGATTTTGGGTAGCTTACTTAGCTTGACAAATATTAGATTCCTTCTTCGATGTATCCCCTGCTACGAAAGTAAAATGCTTCAACTTTTCGACACTGAAGTTCGAAGAATATTGAGCGAAATACTCAATGTGCACTACCCAACGGAGCCTGGAGGCAAGCGACCTTACCGATTCGTCTTGGAGGCATTGGTGTTTGCCAGGCATTAGAGGCTGTCAGAAGATACTGCTACGGTTTTTCAGCCGGTAAACATTCGCCTTTGAGAATCCGACTGGGTAAATACCACAAATCAAAGGAACGCGGAATTTCTGACGACCATTTCATCAGATCAAATATCTCAAAAATTGTGGATTACCGAACACTACGAAGCGTGCTAACGAAGTCTTGTCGACGAAGTCCCGAGAACTAAATCTCGAGCCCGACTCATTTTATTAGCATCAAAGTGGTCCGGGGCGTTCCTTTAAGCATTCCGGATCACATCGGTTACTTGATAACCGATATATTTCTATCGTCGTGGTGTTGAGCCTCGGTGTTCAATGCTTTTAACTGCATCGGTGTATTTGCGGTGTGGGTCCAGCAACACCGTGCACATGCCTTACTGCAACAGGATAACGTCTCGTCACCATCGACATGCTGCGGTCAACGAGATTTTGAGAATGGCTCTCGATGTTTAGGATCGCTGTCCCGACTTGAACCGGCAGGCTTAGCGCGATACGATGGCAAACGACCCGATTGTGCAACACTTATGCAATGGGAAGATGGTCATATACTCGTTTGAGATTTTACTTGCCCGAATTGAACTTACTCATAAGATTTCACTTACCGCAGGCAGAACAGCTCAAACGAACCAAATACAGCTGTTTCGAGGATAGACAGTATTTGTTCGTCCCAATCGCAATCGAAACACTATGCGCAGTCGGCTCTATCTCTTCTGCGTTTTTGAAGTAGCTTGGTTCGAGGTTTGGGCGGAAAACCGGAGATAAACGCGCATTCAGCTGGCTCATTCAACAAATCAGCACATCCGTGCAACGAGGGAATGCGGTATCTTTTTTGGAGTCGGCTGAATATCCCTTCCTAGGCAAATACCTTCTTTGACGATTTCTACCGAATAATTAAGTTGTAAATTATACAATAAATATTTTATCATATAATAAATGATAAAATGATAATAAATAAAAAATGATAAAATGATAAATAATAAAATGATAATAAATAATAATACGCGCCGCTGCGTTTAATAAAATGCGCCGGGAAGCCTTCTAATCCGATCCAGCGGTCACAAACGCACCATCATCTTTTTTCTACAACGACTGAGTACCGCAGTACAGTGAGGAAATGCAGCGGCCGTGCTGAAGGCAGCTGGCGATAACTTGAACCCACGTTTTTACTGATTTCTTCAAATATAATAAATTGGATAATTAATTAGTATATTCATTAGATATTTAAATATAGGACTGCAAAATTGTACGAATGCATGTTAAAATCACTAAAGATAAAAAATATGGGACTTGAGTATATTTAATAGGAAATCAAGAACAGCGAACGAACGATATACCATACATAAAGTAATAATAGCATTTCCAGATAGGTAGTACTCAATTGTAGAGCCTCGGCATAATATGAATCATCAATGAATTTTACAGACGAACCAACAGTCAAACTTACATCCACATAGAAGGCAATTTGATCATCATTTCCATGTGCTCGATCAGAGATAAACTGATACACATTCAGATAAATTTGTCAGTTACGGTTGTTGACCCGATCAAAAAGCAAAAACCAGCGTGGTATGATGTTTAATTAAAAACATTATCGAGAATTACATTTGTGTCGAACATAACTTGTTTAATTTTGGTGAAAATAAAATTATAGACACTAGTATTTTTAATTTTGACTTTGATTTCCCTTATATTGATTGGGAGGGTCAAAGTTTGCTGTCATGCCTTCGACTTAAAAAGAAACTCGGTAGTTTCCTTCTCTTCAACTTGATGTTGGTCCAACATGTTTGTCATCCTACGTATATCGGATTTCGGTATATTCTTGACTTAGTTTTTACAATAGTTATTGGTGATATTTCCAACATCTGATATCATCCACGTAGCATAAATTATGCTACGAGATGATATCTACGAGATATCATCTCGTAGCATAAATTCATGTGTGCCTCAAGGGTATATCTTGGGCCTTTTACTTTTCAACGATTTCATAAACACTCTTATGAGGTAATTACGTTGTGGATGTCTTGCTTATGAAGACCATGTTAATATTTACAGTAAGATTGAAATTTTAGAAGATTACCATCACCTGCAAGCCAATATTGATAAAATATTCTTTTGGAGTTATGATACTGGCATCACTTAAAAAAATTAAAGAGATAAAATACACAAAACACTTAAAGATCATTGCCAACTCTTATCGTGAAATCAATTCCGTCATACTTGGAAATATAACCAAGAGAAGACGACTGATAACAATATTAAATTACAAGACCCACCAAATTATCGGGATTGCGTTCATTTGGTTCAACCAATGTCAAAATCAAAGAAAACAACTAGAGTTGATCGGAAACTCACGTCCGCTAATACGAGACTTATATTAAGAAACAGATCGGTTACGATAACAAAGATTACAAGTTTGGACTCATGTCTCAATTTCAATCACAGATGATGATAACATCTCTAAACGGACTTTCCTTTGCGGCTTATGCTGTGCTGCGCATGTCGGAAAACTATTGACGAATAGTGATCAATACGATGAGGATATTCTAAAAGTTGGCGAAAACACCATACTACTACCCTAATAAGTGAGTAAGCCGCCTCCACTGCCAACTTTGACTTCCAATGCATCGAAAGACACCGCAGAAGAGTCAGTCACGTCTGCAGTATCGGTAGCAAGCACTACTGACCCGTAAATTACATTTGTAACTGAGCTGTATGTTGAACAACTATCAAGATGTTCAGGCAAGTGTCCTATAGACAAACAAACGACCAAGTTCACTGATCGTAGTGCTATAAGTGTAAGTTCCTCAGAATCTGTCGAGTTTCTGAACCGTGATATTATAAGGGAACATGCCTTCATACGATTTCTTAATAAGGAGGATTAATCTACAATATATCCATCTGCTACTAATCATAATTGGCCTAAATACATCTGAACAACTATCAGTGGAATATTCAGATTCTGCCTATCCCCAGCATTGCTTATATGACGAGCTCAGCGAGGATCTAATTACCATAGCATCCTCAAGAAAAGACGACAACGTTGATAAAAAGTTTCTAAATCATTAGGTCAATAAATATTTTACCTATTCGTTTGAGAAAGGACAGTGACGGGATAAACCCTGATTGTGGATGTGGGTTAACAGCTATTAATGAAGATTTAATTAAATTCTTTCCGATTCAGGCGTGCTTCCTGATGCAGCACACCCAAACCTTTTCAAAATTTGCAAAACTACATTAACGCGCTCGGGCAGTCATCTTTGGTAACATATCTGAGTCTTGTTCTGTGAACATTTAACATCGTCTGAATGATGATTTTGCGAAGGTACGCTCTGTTCTTTCATCAGTCGTTAAAGATTTATCTAATGAAATTATCTCCAAGATTAAAATAGTTTTAATTCCTGTTTCGCGTGGTTAGAAAAAATGAGGATAGTAGCAGTCGTCCTAGACTACTAAAATCCATTTTGAAAGATGAACAATCAATTAAAATTATTCTCCATAATTCGTTTCGTTTGTTTGGTACTAACAAGTCAGAATACTAAAAGATCTTGATATTGAAGAGCGCAAACGCCTGCGTAAAGCGACGAAACTCTTGAATATACGCATAAATAACGGAGAGACAAATCGGACAATACGAAATTTTCAGGTTGTGCGGCAGAGGACTTGGATTCACTGAACCCTGCTAACAACGGGATCGGTCTGAATCACGCTGCCACAGTTTCTTCTTCGCTAGTGAAATCAATGTATCATAGTAATAATTGTTTGGATAACTTTATCGAGTACAAATCTCCCGTATGGTATGCACTTAAGGGTATAGAAATGCCTACTCTAAACATCACACAAAATTCCACAGATTTTCATTGTTTGCTTCTTTACTCGAATGCGCGTCGTATTCTTTCTAAAATTTACGAATTAAGAATTCAGGCCCAAGTACATAATCCTTTGTTGGTTGGAATAACAGAGTCGTGATTAAAACCTGATGTTACTGATGGTGAGATCGATTTATCTTATTACTTTTGTTATCAGGCTGACAGGTGCAATAGAAAGAGAGGTAAAGTAATACTGTATGTTCACTTTAGCGCAGTAGTTACACTGCTCGAAGTAAAATTTGATGATGGAGTTGAATCTTTATGGGTGAGGGTATCACTCTCAAATCGCCAACCGATTGTCATTGGTCTCATTTATCGTAGCCCATACGCTAAGGTAGGTTGCATTGCCAACGATTTTCATAAGTACGCTACTTCGCACGATGCGTTAGTTTTGGGAGATCTCAATATGCATAATGTAAATTGGGAAGCCTAAACACCCAGAGTAGGATGTGATAGTGGTTCATTAGAGTTAATCGACTCTATCAACGTTTTAAGTCTCACTCAACATGTGAGAGACTTCACTCTTTTCTGTGAAAATCAGCGATCTTTGTTAGATATTTGTCTGTTCTTAACCGTATGTTTTGTAGACCACGTCACTCACCTTGAACCTCTAGGATCATCATACCATTGTGCCCTTCTATTCACTCCTACTTATCGCAAGGTCTTTCAATCCACAGATCGTTTTTAAATACTATTCAGTGTTTCAAGACGAATTATCAATTGGCAGTATGTGTCTTTCCGGTATATGTTGGCTGAATCCTCTTGTGGTTGGTGTTGAAACGGCATGGCAACAATTTGAAGCGATACGTTTAGATTTTTTCTTACGCTTCTCGCCTAGGAAAGTTACGAAAGTTGGTTTACATTGTAAACCTTAGTTTGATAGGGAACTCCGTCAAGCCTTAACAGAAAAACATCTATCTTGTAAGAGGTTTAAGAATGGTGAAATTAACAGTTTTTCTCATTAAAGTAAGGAATCGTTTTACAAATTTAAAACACAATAAACGATGTAGTTTCGAATAAAGGATTGCACAGGAGGCTTTCGCAACCATGGTCGCTTGTTCAAATACGCGAACTCAAAGCATAGAACGGGACATGTTCGGCTTGTATCGGGCAGTGGACATGCCCCTCGATAAATATTAAGAAATCGCTAATGCGTTTGTTGAACATCTTTAATCTCGTCAAACTTGGTTATTTATGAGTGATTATCAATTCGCTATTTTGCTTCAAATTATGGATCAATCTACCGCTACAGTCGCACGAAAATCGGATATGTTGGTAGAATTTCCTTGCTGATTGGGATCAGCACTTTAGATTGGTCTTTATAGAAATTAGTACTTCGGAGGATTTTAACGGTATGAATAATAGAAAGTTGCAGCATTTCTCATCCTATAATATTCAACTCTTATCAAATAATTTAACCTGATTACATTATTATCAAATATTGAGCTGGATCTAGCTTTATCCTTCGATGAAATTGAGATGGCTCTTATGCATATACAAATGCTTATCGTGGAATTGCAACTCTAACACACATATAAATGGTTCTCATCAATAGTGTTAAATCATTTTAATAAATGCGATTGAATAGGCTGATCGTAAATACATCAAAGACTGAAGCCATAAAATTTCTTAAAATAGATAGACTTGCAAATACTAATATGCTAACATATAGAATCAATAATATTCCATTTCGCAATCAATATACCTATTCAAGTGTCACCTCTCGTTGGTGTTTTGGGAAGCATTTGAGGAGAAACTGTAAATTCATAACTTCTTTGTAAATGCCCCCTTTGATAAAAAAGTTTTTGTGAAGCCTTAAAATATTTTAACACAATGCTACTCCTTTCACTAATCTACGCTTTGAATGCATATTGGAGTCATTATTCGCTGGAATGCTGCAACCACATTGGTGAGGCCAAAGGGAATACGTTTTAATTCGTATAGCTTTCCGTCAGCTTGGAAGATGTAATATGTGTCTCATCAACTCAAAATGGAATTTGGAAAAAAAAGTTTTCAAGTCGATAGTGCTGAACATTTTATATCGTGATAGTTGTCAATAAAATCATCTATCCATGGCAAAGGGAAGGCGTCCAATTGAGTGAATTTGTTGATAGTTGCAGAATAGTCTACTACAATTCTCTGCTTTAATAACAGTGTAACCATTGATGACCGCTTGAATCAAAGCAGTATTATAAGTATTCGTGAAAAGTTGATCATTTTTACCAGTACCACCGATTACAGCACCTAGAATGCTCGATTCTTTATGTTTTTGATCTACAAACTTTGGCATAATGACCTAGCTTACCACAAGAATGGCAAACGGTGTTTCTAGCAGGGCATCGTGATCTTAAATGCTTTTGATTCCCACAAAAGTAATACACTTGGCGACGTGAAGCATTACAAATCGAGGGATCCGTATTATCTTGTAATGTGTTGCTCTTTTCGCACTAGTTGAAGATAGTTCGTTGAATATAGGTTGGTCAGATTTGTCTGTAGTTAAAGGGAATGAGTTCGCCTCGGTTTGAACTCTCTCGAGAAGTCGAGCGAGTTTATATGCTTGATCCTTTTCACTGATAGCATTTCCGAGAATGCGTTGACGGATCGCTTGGTTCGATAAAACAGCGACGAATGTATCACGCAGAAATATATCTCTGTGAAGTTCGACTGATACAGCATCGAAGATACATTCGCGACCCTTTGATTCAAGTTGGCGAATTAATTGATTGACGATTTGACCAGGAGTTTGTCGCATGTTGCTTAATTGATGACGCATAAAGAGATCTGTCTTTTGATTTGTAAATGTTGTAGATAGAATCTTGATTGCATCATCGTAGGTATTCTTTTCACAAAATAGATCAAAAACATCAGTTGATACATGATTCAAACGCAGGTTGAATTTGTTCATATTTGAGATATCCTCTATTGAGCATATAAAAGCGTTGAAACGTTGCAACCAATGTCACCACATGCGCTCAGCATTAGAATTGTCAGGGATAAGTTCTAGGACACTCGGTTTAAGCAGCTTATCCATCTTAACAATATTTGAGTAAATTGTACCACGAATTAGAACCGAAATTTGACAGGCTTTACTCAAATATCTGGAATACAATTACAGTAAGGTTCATATGTTTTCAATAAGTTAAGTATCATGACTTGGACCATAAACTTCAGAAACAATGGACGAATAAACTCTACAAAATGCACTGCAAACGCTTACTGGATGGATCCCGAACTCCGGAGACACGCGTGCGGCTGCTGGCCATTGGTTCACAGTGGTCTGGGCGTACACCACAGCCATTCTTTCAAATGCTCTTGCGATCAAGCAATCGAGAGAGACAGCTCGCATGTACTAAATTGCGCAGATCAAAGGTTTGGCAATCACGTCCTATAGCATTTTATCAGCTCATGAGGATGTCTTTTAAGCTTCCGGATTGCCGTCAAGGTTAGAGCCTACCGATCTAATGTGAGATAACGAAAAACGACCAGATGGCGCTACATTGCTTCCATATGCAGTCTTGGAAGTTGGATGCGATTGTAAAGACTTGACGCCTGGACCCTTGTTCGAGTGAAAATATCCGACAGCTTGGTTTATCAAAGTAAACAATTTACGTGTAGTTTTTGTTCTTCAGTAAAACTTTCAAATCTATCCTGCTCATCCACATCTGTCTCAAACACCACCACTCAGACTGATTCTTTTTTCGACGTTTCTCTCGCATCAACACCTGACTTCGCATCGTATAATCCCGTTCTTGAAACTTTTCCAACACACACTCCTCGTTTAACTACGGATAAAATTACCCTTAATCTTAATCTTCCTAACAATGCAAACAGTAAAGATCTTCATCTCGTACCTCATTTTTCCTATTCCTCCCCACATTTAAATACATCTCATACCTTTTTCTTCTCTTCACGTACTCCTTACAATGCCTCCACCGTATCACTTCTCAATAATTTACAGCCTTCCGTCAAAATCATCCTTTATAACATCTCCGATCAACCGATTTAACAATCCACTCCTGTCACACATGCTCCAAACGTATCACTCCTCAATAATTTACATCCTTCCGTAAAAATCATCCCCAGTAACATCTCCGATCAACCTATTCAACACTTCACTCCTGTCACACATGTTCCAAGCTATCTTAAATCTTCACTTAGCACCTCTGTCATTCCCAAGTTTACCTGCTCTTCTGCCTCTACTCCTACCAGGTCTGTCCGTCCACCACTTCCACGTAATCGTTTTCCTTCGCGCGATCGATGCATTATCATATCTAACTTAAAGCTTCACAAATCTGCTTCTCTTCAACGTCCACTATGATGATGTATCTGCTTTAATGTCTATCCTCTCAACAATTCTTGCTGATGATAATCCATCCCTTTTCAATAATATCGCTCATGTGTCTTTTATCCGTTTAAACAATTCTATTAAATTCAATAATATCAGTCCTCCACTCCAAAAATCATTTTCCGACATAGTTCACATGCATCCTTGGTACTTTCTCAACGTTTTAAACTTCTTACCACTTCGTGTAATTGTCGCATCTTTCCTGACTGCTCCAATTCTGATATTGTACAGCTCAATTTAGCTCGCATTGAGAAACATCGACGTGAAACAAACGGCGAATCATCATTATCAATTCATCAAATCAACGGACATTTTCACGTTGTACACAAGGCCAAAAATTCGATGGCGTCCATCTCTCTCCCTTGTCTTCTTTGTTAGTCGATCTCGCTCCTGAGCATACATTCTTCATAAAGTTAATATGCTCCTTGATATTTTCGCTCAATTATCTATCGATATTCTCTGCATTACCGAATCCTGGCACTCTGACTCCTACGATCTTGCTATTTGTCGTCTATGTCGCTCTGGTCGTTCTCTAGTTGAATCAGCTCGTCCAATTGTCTCTCAAACATCTACTGCTTCTAACATGGCGGTATTGTTGCCATCGCTCGTCACTCAATATCTCTACGTAAAATTAACGTTAACATCCGTTACACTTCGTTCGAATTACTCGTATAAAAATTATCAACTCCTTTCCCACTGGAACTTGGGATTGTATACCATTCTATCATGTCTCACTGTTCATTGTCTTATACTCCTTCTTTTGTTCTCAGTGACTTTAACATTCGTCTTAATCGCCCGTCTGACTCTGACTCTATCACTTTAACTAATCTTTTTCTGATTTTAACTATAAATTACTTTCAACAAGCCCAACTCATATTCTCGGCAGTGCTCTCGACATCATTGCTGTCCCTAACTGCTTCAATGACTACACCTTCTTGTCAATTACTGATCCTGGTTTGTCCGATCATTTCCTTATCACTCTTACTCGTCCCCATCCTCCTTCTCCGCCTCCACTATTATCCACACTAAGTCGACCCTGGAAACTTCTCGATATCCCTATTCTCTCACAGCCTTACTCAATTCTTCACTATTTTCACTTCCACTTAACTATCTCTCCAGATGATCTCTTCATTCTGTTTGATTCTGAACTTACAAACATCCATAATAACTTTCCGCCTATACTACCACGACGTTTTCAACGGTCACGCCATGCTCCCTGGTTCGATTCAGACTGTAGTCTTTCTAAGCCTAGGCTACGTCACTCTTTTCGTGTGTTTAACCCCTTTCTTAAACGTTCTCCATCCTCAGTCACTCCAAATCTCCGTGCTTCATATCTTTCTCTCCCCGTTCCCATCTCATTCTTATGCGAACTAAATGTACTCTCTATTGGCGAAATCAACTCGAGTCCTCTTCCAACTCTAAATCTCATTGAAAAATCTTAAACTCAATTCTTTCACGATTATATACCCCTTGCAACATAAATCCTGATGAATATTCCTCTTATCCGCAATCCAAGCTATCCAATTTAATTTCCGTTCTACCCATATGTCCCTTGTATCCTCTCATCTCTTTAAATACTTCCTGTCATTACCTAATAAAACCTCTCCTTCTGACGCAATTCCCAACCACTTGTTTAAAAAAATCGGCTTATATAACTCACCCTTCCTAACCACTTTGTTCAACTTGTCTATCCGCAACCGCATATTTCCATGCAACTGGAAATTCGCCACTGTTCGCCCTCTCCTCAAAAAGCAATCTCTCGACCCTTCACTACCATCTTCGTACATTCCTATCTCACTTCTTCCAACCCTCACTAAACTCCTTGAGCGTCTCGTTCTCGAGCAAGTTAATGCATATTTATTTTCATCCAACTTGTTCCCTCCCTTCCAAGCTGCTTTTCGCTCTAATCACTCCACTAAAATTGCCTGTATTAACGTTTATAACGACTTACTCATCTCGCGCGATCAAAAATTATGTAGTCATAGTTTTCTTGATCTATCATCTGCTTTCTACATAGTCGATCACTCGATTTATCTCCATCGTCTTTGTCATGATTATGGCTTCTCTTTACACATTGTGGCTTGGTTTTCTTCATATCGATCAAACCGTACTTTTCGCGTTTGTTCTAACTCTTCTGTTTCCCATCTTTCTTCCATCCCGTCCGGTCTTACACAAGGCTCCGTACTAGGCCTTTTGCTTTTTTCTCTTCTTCTCGGTGATTTGTCTTCTATCTCTCATGCATTTAATTTTCATACTATGCAATATGCTGATGGCATTCTCATCTATGCTCACGCACCTGCATATCGTATTCACGATCTTAGTGTTTCTGCTTTCGACTGTCTTGTCTCAATTTCCAATCATCTTTCTTCTCTTCGCCTTTCTCTGAATCCTGATAAATCCAAAGTTATGTGGATCCTACCTCGACGCCTCGTCTTCGAACCTCCATCCGTATCATTAAATTCTACAATTCTTCCCATCGTTGATAATCTAGTTTTCATAGGCTTCCATTTCGACAACAGACTTTCACTTAAACCTTTCGTTAGAGATAAAGTACGCTCATCTACCTTGATACTCTGCAACCTCCGTCGAATTCGTAGATTGATCGATTTCCCTTCTTGTATGACTTTCATATCTTCTCTCATTTTCTCAAGACTTGATTACTGTCTTAGTCTATTTTCCGACTCACCTAAATCCACTCTTTTTCCACTACAACTCATCATCAACGCAGCCTTCCGAGTTCTCCTCCTTCTTCGTCGTTTTGATCCTAAATCCTACGATCTTGCTTCTCTCGATTTGCCTACCATTTATTGTCATGTTTAAATTCGTCTTCTTATCGTTGATTTTCGCCTTAGTGGACTTGTAAGCGTTCAGCTGTTACGCATTTGCCACATTAAATAAATTATTATGTTGTGAAAGCGGCCAAAATATGGTATGGGCCTTCAGTTGTACAAATATCTTTGCGGTCAGCCATTTAGCCCATGCTGTGTCTTCCGGTGGCTCTGTCGCTCGCCACGCAGAAGACGGAAGGCGCTTCAAGTACAGAGACCTGGATGCTAACATTTTCCATTTCGTGCCTTTCGCCGTCTAGACACTGAACGGAACCACGAGCGCACGGTCGCTCTTCGCTGCAATCTGAAAACGACTGTCGCGGAAAACGGAAAAGAGCACGCTTTGAACTTGGCTAATTCAACGGATCCGCACCGCAGTGCAGAGCGAAAACGCAGCCTCCTATTTAGAAACCTCTGAAGACTACGATTTGAATTACGTTAGATTTTATTTTAATTAAAATTAAATAATTTTTATTTATCAATTAATCAATAAGTTATTTAATACTCAAGCCTTCATTAACTTCAGATTATTAAATAACCCATACTTAATTAAAATAATAGTTAAATAATATTTTAATAAGGTTTTTATTATAGATTTACAATGGAAAGATGCGTTGTTGATAGTAAAAATAGGCTATTTCCCTTTTGTGTAGTATGGACTCCAATTTCATTTCTCAGGTAATCATATATTTAAGTCATTGTTATAATTATGAATTAATGTCTATACACATATATTATAATACATTTATTTGTTATACAAAATATTGATAAATATTGATCCTAAACTTTGCAAATAAATTTGACTAACATTACAGGATGACCACATGAAATGTGGTTATAAAAGACGGAAGGTTATGATAATTTGCCACATGATCGATTTATAAATCGCATAATCGATTTCTAAATGTTTGTAAAATAAATACTAATAATATAAATAAAAGTTTTTTATTTATCAATTATTTAATAAGGTTTTTATTAAGAAATCTTGATTAAGTTAAAGTTATTGAACTTTTCAAACTTAATTAAAATAATATTTTTAAAATGTTTACATAATTTCATCTATAATGGATTTTAACCTTAGCATTTGAATATAGCGATATTAATTATTACACAGTCTTCATAATATATATTATTATATTTTCGACAACAAAAAGAGCTTGAACAGCTCGAACATGTTGGTTCACAACAGGGAAAACAGGAGAAACATTAAAAATTAAATAAATAGACGAAATAATGTGTCATTCAGTCATGACGACAACGCATCCTGAGGTAATTTCGCAACCATCTTTTAAAACTCCACTGGTTACCATTTATCGTCACAGCAGGTAGACCATTCCAGATAGGTACAATTCTATCATGGATTGTTGAAATTCGTTTATTGCAGGTTCGTTTTCTCTTTAGCATGCAGTTGTGACCACGTAGGCGATCGTTGGTTCTTAGCTCAAACGTATATATATATTATTATTTTATCACAACAGTTGAACAAAAAGACAACAGTTGGCGTTTATAAATATAAACTTCAATTAAAACGAATAACTGTTTATTTTCTCGTATTATTCCAGGTGAAATATAATTGTTTCATTGAGAATTCGATCGTTTGCTGCTCGTTTGAGCAGTTTTCTACGACACCTGCATCCGCTTTTTAAAAAGTCATTTGCGATCGTATTACTTCAGCTACACTAACATTTATTGATTTAAATAATTTTTTAAATTTATTGATAAATGCTTCTTTAATTTCATACGTTTATATTTATGTTCAAGGATTATATTCTAGCCTCGTCTAGAATATTGCTTAGGTCTTCTCGTAAACTGTCCAGCATATCAATTTCACTATCTACAAAGGATTCTGCACACGGCTGCTAGAGTCATCTTCCGCCTTCGCAAGTACGATCACATCTCCAACACCCTCCGCATCCTTAACTGGCTCGACATTCCAAGCCGCATAACCTCTCAAATTCTCACACTTGCATGGTAAATCAAATTCCGGCACAACCCTCCTTATCCATATCTTCCTGATAGCGCATCCTATATGACGACTGGTCTCTCCCTACGAAGTCATCGCTCCTACTCGCTTTTCGTCCTCCGTCACAACGGTAATCACGGATATCGTGCGTTCACCATCGCTGCACCACGCCTTTGGAACAAACTTCCTCGTGACACAAAATCATTGACGTCGATTAAACACTTCAAAACTTCCTTGTTCGCTTTACTTCATGCAAACGAACTAAAATAACACTTTCAGCCGCAATCAATTCAATAACTCTACATACAAGTTCAAACATTCATCGGACGTAAACTTGTCTTTTAATTTTTATAGTGGGCCTGTAAATGGTTCTATTTTACCACAAAGGCCACTCTAAATAAATTTTATTCTATATTTGAAGAAAATAAATTAAAAATTAAATAATTTTTAAGCACATATATTCGATAGCATATTTTTACATAATATTGTATTCTTTTGAAATATTCTACTTAAAATATTGAAACTGAAATATTATGAAAAAATTATGTAAATTAAAGCTCAAAATTTAATTAATTATTTTGTTTTAAATTTAACTGTCTTTTGCGGCTCCTCTGTAAAATAATTAGGATAAAGCTACTACTTACAATACACAACTACTTACAATCAAGCCCAACGAACACACAAGCTTAAACACACAATTATTCGATTACAACGAGCGAAGCGAGTCGACACAACAATCGATGGCAAGAACAAAGAAGACAGAAACGAAAAAATGCTTAGCAAGTCAGCATATTAACGGTACTCGCAATCAGACTGTACCAAAATTAGCAAGCCCCTCCTCTGGGTATCAGCAACGCGAGGTCTCTTGCAGCAGATCTGGATGCGACATATGGACAACTGTCAACGTTCCATCTTGTCTGACGAAATCTCTACTGTCTAGGGATTTTGTTTGTGGGTTCTGTGCCTCTGAATTGCTCTCCTTGTTGTTCAAGGGCCATTGTGACGAGCAAGTATCAATAAATGCTTTGGAGAGGAACGCAGATTCAAGCAGTCACAACGATGGGGAAGATCATAGTATTAATGAACCAGAAAGGAGTTCAGAAGCGTTCAGACAGTCAAGCGGCTCGTCGTCAGGGATTGATGATGTTTCGGCCACTCCAAAATCATCTGAGATAAAAACCAATAATGCTATTCATGTACTCAATCATTCTCTCACGCAGCAGTCGAAGTTAGAACTGAACGATCGTTCAATCATACCCTTCAATAACAATTCAACTCAATGCTTCGTTAGGGATGCATTGCATGAGACTAATGTGATGGATTACTCCTTCAAACAACTTCCTGTTTTGGATTCTATTGTTCATCCCCATATATTGGACTCGAGCAGCGTCGGTCTTGATGTAGATGACAAATGTTCCGCCCTCAAGCATGCGAATGTTGATTTGTCAACTCCTGTTAACACTTCCTCGGGCAGTGATTGTTCTCAAAACTATCCTCTAGGTAGTGATTGTAGTGAGCGTCCTTGTGCTTACCCGCAGCTACTGCATCCCCGCTGCAGTTTATGTGTTGCTCCTCTAGTAGCCCCGTTAATTGAGAGCGTTAAGGATCTTGCAAAGGCTGGTCAGATTATAGTTAGGCCTATAGATAATCTACGACTAATAGTTAGCCTTCCAAATAATAAACAACATGCAGTGATTCCTCCAAATCATCGACGGCCATCGTTTACTCGTGAGACTCATTCTTCATTAGTTCCGTCTGCTAGCCCTCAACAATTTAGCTCTAGACAATTTAACTCCAGAAGAGAGTTAAACGTTATCGTGAGCGGTGTTGAAGAATCTCTCAGTAACAATCCCCAAAGTAGACTGGATGACGATATTGTGCATCTTCGCGCAGTGTTTTCTAAGATTTTTCTCCCGAGCAATGTGGATGTTGCGAAGTGTCTTAAAGTTCGAAGAGTTATTCGTCTAGGCAAGAAACTTTCAGATAGACCTAGACTTTTAAAAGTTGTTTTAGACTCAAAATATCATGTTGACTTCCTACCCAAGCATGCATTTAGATTATCGCGCTCTGATTTTCATATACTCCGTGATTTATCTCCTGCAGATCGTTTGAGAAGACACGAGGCTTTCAACGAGCTGCATCGACGGCTGGAAAGTGGTGAGGGCAACCTATGTGTCCGGAATTTTCGGGTGGTCAAGTGGCGTACGACTGTCCGGTGGCATCCCTTACTTCTGTAGAGTCAGACCTCATTAGTAGTGATGGTTCGTGTGTAGGAAAATTTGTAGACTTCGATAGTGTCACCGAGCGTGTCAAATTTTCCCATTATACGAACATTTTTGTCGGTTATTCAAATGTTCGTAGTCTCCTGGCTCAGTTCTCGGAAATTAAATTCATAGTTGCTTCGAAACGTGTTGATGTATTTTATATAACCGAAACATGGCTACATTTTGACATTTCGGATGACTGTGTTGCCATCCCTAACTATTTTCTAATACGTACGGATCGCTCATGTGGTAAACGTGGAGGTGGGGTAGCCGCCTATGTGCGAAATAGTCTCCTGGTATCGAATATCTCGGCTTTTCGCGACGATATTGGTTATTCCTTTGAAGGTCTTGCTTTTACACTGGGAAATGGTCAACGATCCCGATCCTGCGTCCTTTACCGTTCTCCGTCCTATGAATTAAGATTTGACTATCTTAAACCACATTTGCTGAGTTTATCTTCGTATCCTCTAATTTTGATCCTGGGTGACTTCAATATCCCCCAAATGGACTGGAAAAATAGTCATTCACGACCAATTCACGGAATTGGGAAAGTACTGAGTGACTTTCTGTTACTCGAGATGCTACTAGTTCAACATATTAAAGAACCTACTTGTGTGACAGGGACGCCTTCTATACTCGATTTGGTCTTTACTAAGTGTTTGGGTGACGTTTTAGGTGTTCGTTATGACGCACCAATTGGCAATAGCGATCACTGTGTACTCTCTATGCGACTGTCGCTGTTCAACAGGGCCTCACAAAACTCTAATTTTAAAAAACGTTGTTGGGTAGGTGTTGATGCTAGTCAACTAGCTGCAAGCTTCCCAAAAGGTATCTGTGATAGTCTTCGTATCCACTTCGGTTTGGAGGTTCCTGTAGTCTTTGATCTGCTTCATGATGAATTGATGCGAATTTCTGATATCTTTGCTCCGCTACGTGCCTGCAAGTCTAAGCATGGACATATTCCTTGGTTCGACAGAGAGCTTCTTGATGCTATAAGATCCCACAAAAAATTGTGGCGCGAATTTAGGCGTTCTCCTGCTTCAAAACGTGCCTACATCGACTCTCGGAACTTATGCAATCGGCTAAAATTTCAGAAACGCTATTCGTACGAAGATAGTATCGCCAGGGATGCATCTTTGAATCCTAGGAGGTTTTGGTCTTATGTAAGAAACAACAGAACACTTGTCGCCACAATTAGCTCAATCCAAACGCCAACTGAAACTTTGATCGATACGTCTCTAATCACCCAACATTTAGCTGATGGCTTCTTGGTACAGACTTTGACCTCTAACAAACTGCATGACTTCAGTTGGAAGTATGTTTCGGTTGCTCATTGGTGTTGTGTTCGTCCACTCAGAGTGGATGAGGTGTTGAACGAGGTTATGAAGCTCGATTCGTTTACATCTCAGGGACCAGACAATATTGCCCCCTTCCTCGTCAAATCCCTAGCGAACGAACTGAGCAATGATTTAACTACGTTATTCAGATACAGCTTAGACACATCTTGGATTCCTGACTGTTGGAAGTGTGCAATTGTGGTGCCTATTCCCAAAAAGCATCCTGCTTGCTTATGCGCGGACTTTCGGCCCATTAGCTTGACTAGCGTGTTCTGCAAACTTTTAGAAAGAATCATTGCTAGTAGAATCAGGGATCATTTGGATCGTAATCACATATTGGTTGAATCTCAACATGGTTTTAGGATCGGACGTTCATGCCTTACTAACCTACTAACTGCGCGTGAAAAATGGGCTGATGCTCTGGGGGCTGGGTGTCAGGTTCATACAATATTCCTTGATTTTTCGAAAGCTTTTGATAGGGTACCACACGACGGCATAGTGTCTTTATTGTATCACTATGGACTTCATTCATATATTTGTGAGTGGGTCAGGGAATTTCTATCGAATAGGTCTTTCCGAGTTTGTGTGGGGGTGTGTGTTTTCTTATTCGGTAAATATTAATTCTGGCGTACCGCAGGGATCAGTCCTTGGCCCACTGCTCTTTATAATCTTCATTAATGATATGCTACTCCGCTTATTATGCTCTCATCTAGCGTTTGCAGACGATCTAAAGATTTGGTCGATCATTAGAAGTCCTGCTGATCGAGTATCGTTACAAAATGATCTAAACTCCCTGATCAAGTGGTGCGATTCTACCGGACTACGGTTGAATGTTTATAAATGTGTCCTCATGCAACTAGGTCGCCCTATTGAAACTCTAAGGTACTTTATTGGAGATATGGTCTTAAAGGAAGTGTCTCATCATAAGGATTTAGGGATTATTGTCCATAGATCCTTGAAAACAAAGTTGAACACCGACTTCTTTCTAGGTAAAGCTACTAGGGCGTTATATTGTATTAAAAATTCATTCCTCAGGTTAAGCTGTCATATGTTCAAGAGATTATTCATCTCCATCGTCAGGCCACACTTGGAGTACTGCATTTAGGCTTGTTTCCCTGTCACTAAGCAAGAACTATTAGACCTGGAGTCTATTCTTAGGAGCGGATCGAGGCTCTGTATTGGCTTAAGTGGTATTGACTATCATGTACACCTAAGTCGTATTGGGATGTTGTCGGTACGTGAGAGGTTCATATCCTTGGAAATGCTATGTCTATGGCATATGTCGAATGATGTGGTAGGTTATCCCACCGATGTAATCACTTGGCGGATAGATCAGTTGCGGGGACATAGCACAGTCTTGTATAAATTTAGATTTGGCAGATTACCAAAAGTGTATAGACTCTCAAGGAGAGGAATTAACATGTGGAATTCGTTGCCTGAGGAAGTCGTTGCAGCCCCCAGTTTGAGAACGTTTAAATCACGATGCTACAAATGGATATATGAACAATGCCGCCATTCAACACTACCACTGGAATACCCTAATTAGCTACGTTGACTGACCATTTGCTTTTTTTATTTTTTTTTATTTTGACTCTGCCTGAATAGCCTTTTGGCTTTGGTATGTATTGGAATAATAATAAAAAAAAGATTAATTATAAATTATTTGATTTGATATATTAGCGGATTCTGTTAATCAAAATCTTAGATATACTCCCAGGTATTGGCTAAAGAATTCTATCTTGTTGTTATATTTCATTTTATACTATTATATTATTAGAAGACAACATAGCGAGCAGAGCTCAAAGTTGCGTTCAACTGATTCCATAGATTCACGACCCTTCGATTAAACGAAAAAGTTTTTAAGCGTACAATTATTTGTTGATTGAAGACTAACAAATGACTGCACCGATTATATGATCCCGTTATGAATCGACATTGATAATGATCCATGATCCTTTATGAATCGACACGATCATACTTTGTATTTTTGTGAAAATTCCGATTTATATGCAGTCTGTCCAAAAACAAGATAATGAGAATTACTATTAAATTGAAATCATTAATATTGATTGAAAAAACAGCTGGACAATCAAAATTTTATTTTAGCAAAATCAAAATGGTGTATTCAAATATTCAAACACAACTGCGTTCATCATCAGGAATTGTTTCAAATATTCAAACACACAGGAAAAGTTAAATGTGCCGTTGCACAACATGTTAGGTCACTGCCTGGATATTGACTCCTCAAAGATTTAGTTGGTTCAACCTCATCTAAAAACTAGGATTATGTCGGAGTCATTATTGATTAGGTCATATGGACAGAAATGTTTAGAGAGCAACATTTGATGTTATGATCTATGCTTCCATTGATATATGTTTTGCAGTGTTTTGCCTTTTTTGTATTTTGGTTTTTATTATGCCTTATTTTGTCTTATTTTAATTGTGTTGTTTAATTGGTTAATTTGTATTATATGCTTTATTTGATTGCATTGAATTTCTTTGAACTACTAATTGTTTTTGTTTTGTTGGTTATTATATATGTTTTTATATTTTTTATTGTGATAGAACAGGCAAGATTGGAGGAGGTGTTATCGCGTATATCTATAATAGGCTTCAATTCCGAGTAATTGAAACTCTTAGTGATGATATTAACCATAATGAAGCATTGTGTATTAGGCTATATTGTAACACCCAATAACGGTATTGACTGTGTATCGTTCTCCAAGATCAAACACAGATAGCATAGCTGCTTTAATAGAGAGAAGTAGTTATTGTGATAGATTTGTTGTACTCGGTGATTTCAACATGCCATCTGTCAATTGGGTTAATTACACTTCCAATGACTAGGATGTCGAGAGTTTGAAGCTACTTGGCTTAATAAACAGCTTGGCTCTTAAGCAACATGTCAGTCAGAGTACAAGATTTTCACAGGATTCACATTCACTTTTGGATTTATGCCTTACTGTACCATATGACATTCTCGATGGATTAAGCTATCTGGACCCAATAGGTCATTCAGATCATGTGGTCATTTCGATTGGTCTGAGCGATGTCTACTCACATGGCGTAAATCCGACGTCGTCTGTAAACCCGTTCAGAACTGACTTTGCTCTAGTAAATAAATATCTCGTTGGGGTAAAGTGGTTGGATGCTTTTGATGTTGGCGTCAAATATTCATGGCAGTTTTTCAGGGATACTGTGTACCACCTCCTTAATCGTTTCTCACCTCTTCAGAGTAAACACTGTTTGACATCGATCTCACCGCCTTGGTTTAATAGCGACATGAAACATGCTTTAAAGATGAGACGTAAGGCCTTTAATGACTATCGTAACGACAGAGCTAATTTCAGCACTTATAAGAAATGGCGAAACCTCGTTAATAATACAATAATTTATTTAACGTGGCAAATGCGTGCAAATGCACGCTTACATAAAAAAAACGATTTATTTTAACGTGGCAAATGCGTGCCAGCGCACGCTTACATGACCACAACAAAACAAGACTGTGAATCAGGTGTCGAGAAGGTGTGAACGGAGGAGGTGTTTGAATATGATAAAGGAGGGGGCGCGGCGGACGTCGAGAGGGAGTTGATTCCAGGCGAGTGAGGCGGCGACGAGGAAGGATCGGAGACAGTAGTTGTTGGAGTAATTAGGAACGTGGAGTAAGAGGGTATGACAGGAACGAAGCAATAGCGAGGTGGGGCGAGTATCGTCTAAGAAAGGAAGGTTGATGAACGATGGGGAGCCGACAGCGATGAGACGAAAGGTAACGAGAAGGCGGAGTTTGATGCGGATGTGGATGGTGGGCCAGGAGAGTTGGGCAAAATATGTGGATGTGTGGTCGAAGCGACGGAGACGAAAGAGCACTCGAACGGCGGTGTTGATTATTCGTTGTAGGGGTAGGATGATGGATTTTGGAGAATTGGCGAAAAGGCTAAGGCAGTAATCGATTTTAGGGAAAAGAAGCGATGAAAGAAGAAACATACAAGAACGGAAGTCGATAAGGGGCGGATACGGCGGATATCACGGAGAATTAAGTTAGATGAGCGGACCTTGTCACGGACGAAGGGTTTAAGGGAAAGGTGATCATCGAAATGGAAGCCTAAGAAAGTGAGATTGTGGACTATGGGGATGATTGATGAGGCAAAATATACAGTGGGAGGAGATATGTTTGGTTTACGGGGGAGGATCCACATTATTTTGGACTTTTCGGGGTTTAGAACGAGATGGAGATTGGAGAGACGTTTGTAGATAGAATAAAGACAGTTGGAGGCAGAAATGCCGATATCGTATATGCGATGTGCGGGTGCATGAGCATATATGAGGATGTCATCGGCGTATTGCATGACCTTAAAGGAGTAAGGTTTGATAAACGGAGATAGATCGCCAAGCAGAAGAGAGAAAAGCAGGGGACCTAGGACTGAACCTTGTGGGACCCCGCAAAAAATAGGGATGGGAGGGGAGGATGATGAATAAGAACAGACGCGAAAGGAACGGTCGGATAGATATGAGGCGAACCATGCTACGGAGGAGGAAGAAAAGCCGTAATCATAACGAAGGCGAGAAAGGAGGACGGAGTGGTCGACAATGTCGAATGCGGAGGAGAGGTCGAGGGAGATGAGAACACTATATAGAGCCTTGTCTCGAGAAATGAGTAAGTCGTTGTACACTTTTATGCATGCGATTTCTGTCGAGTGATTAGAGCGGAAAGCGGATTGGAAAGGAGGGTACAGATTGGATGAGGAGAGATAAGCGTTGATTTGTATTAAGATGAGGCGTTCTAAGAGCTTTGAAAGAGTAGGGAGTAGTGAAATGGGGCGATAGCTAGAAGGAAGGGAGGGGTCGAGCGATTGTTTCGTAAGGAGTGGACGAACGATTGCGGATTTCCAGTGTGAAGGGAAGATACGACTGCGGATGGACGAGTTAAACAAGGTTGTGAGAAATGGGGATATCGATGAGCATATAGATTTTAATATGTGGGTAGGCAGGGGATCGGCAGGTGAGGTTTTGTTGGGCAAGGACATGAGGACAGATGATACTTCTGTAGGTGAGACTGGGAGAGGATGAAAGAGTTCCGGAAGGATGAGAGTAGACTGGGCAGAGTGGGATAGGATAGAGAAAGGGGTGTGAGAGAGCAACATGGATACTTTAGTCTGGAGAAATGACGAATAATCATTGGCATTGATGTTGCACGGCGAAGAAGAGCGAGCAAGGATTGAGTTAAAAGTATGCCAGAGAGTCTTAGAGTTGAATGAAGTGATGATTTTATGCTGCCAGAAAGAGTTGCATTTGGTACGTAGTAGGTTGAGATGAGAAGTAAGCAAATTCTCGGCAAGTGAAAGTCTCGGTAAACAAAGTCTCAGCTGTATAACAAACTGGAAACAAAATTAAAGATCTTAGAAATATTATTTTAAAACAGAACGAACTAATAGAACTAATGGAATCACGAATACTGTTTGCATTTATTACGCAACTATCATGCTACGTGATAATGCATACGACAATGAATCCGTAAAGGTTTCAAAGAATAATTCTAATTTACTGCTTGATAAACCTAAGGAGGTTACAAAAATTTCAAAAAATAATAAGAAATTCTGCCTGTCAATATGAAGATGTTGTGGTACATAAATTTAAAAATATTGAGCATGATAATTGGTACCAGATGCAAGAAAATAAGATATCAAGAAAAGAACAAGAAAAAAAATCCATTTTTAAAAGTAAAAAGATGAGAAAAAATCACTTTAGTTAAAAAATATCTTAATGAACAACTGGCATAAATGTTTTATGACTTATCATTATTTGACCGTCTTGCAGATTGTTTAATAAAGGCTCTTTGGTTAAGTTTGGCTTGTTCACTACAATTTATTGAACAATTGTATACAAATGGAGAAGTTTCTCAAACCCGAAATGCTCACAATCACGCCTGACAATCAGAATACTACCATCGATTGGAGACATTGGAAACAAAGAATATCTTCATTTTTATCCGTACTTTCGGACATCACTGACGCTCAGAAACTCCTTATCTTGGTCAATTCAATCAGTGGAACGTTATATGCTCACATCGACGAATGCAAAACGTTCGAAAAAGTTCTCTACAAACTGGAAACATTATTTGTAAAAGCGAAGAACGTTATTTACAATCGACATCTTTTATCGTCAACAAAGCAAAACTAGGAACAAAGTATCGAGAGTTTTTTCAAACTCCTGCAAATCGGAAAAAATTGCGAATTTAAAGCCGTCTCCGCAGACGAGAAGAAGGCGGAGTTTGATGCGGATGTGGATGGTGGGCCAGGAGAGTTGGGAAAGATATGTGGATATGTGGTCAAAGCGACGGAGACGAAAGAGCACTCGAATGGCGGAGTTGATTATTCGTTGTAGGGGTAGGATGATGGGATAGGATGTAGACCGGGGTGTGAGAGAGCAACGTGGATACTTTGGTCTGGAGAAATGACGAATAATCATGGGGATTGATGTTGCACGGCGGAGAGGAGCGAGGAAGGATTGACTTAAAATTATGTCATAGAGTCTTAGAGTTGAATGAAGTGATGATTTTATGCTGCCAGAAGGAGTTGCATTTGGTACGTAGTAGGTGGAGATGAGACCGTCGATGAGTAAGATAGGTCGGTGCATGGATATGTGCCTTGTTTGGCATTTATTCCAACGTCCCTATCACCCTCTTATGAGTAGGGTTCAATTACGTGGTTCAAATGTTCTTCGCGGTCATTCTTCAACTATTTGAAGAAACAGGGTACAGAAATTTGGCACGATGCAATTTGATAGAAGAATTGTTGAGCTTTGGAACAACCTTGATGCAGACACCGTTGGATGCAATTCACTTAGTACTTTTAAAAGACTACGAATGGATCAAGCAATGTTTCGTGTTGCATTTCCTTATATTAATAACTAATTAACTTATTTACAAACTTATTATGAGCCAGCTATTTGAGCTAATGCTCGTATGTTGTTGAATGTATAATAAATTTTTTAAAGAGAAGATTTATTCAGAATATTGACATCAGAAAATACCCTTTTAAATTGTTCGAAATATTGTTCATTATTAAAAGTTGGATACGTCCTTGTGTACTGATCTACCAAATCTTGTACAACTTGATCGTGAGCAACATTTAGCATTTCCTGCCAACCTTGCAATTAGAAATTTAAGGTCTATTTGAATATCTGAGATGCAATTACTGTATGAAATTTTGCTTTTTTCAGATTCCAGCAAAGCGATTTTTCTGAGTATAATTTGTGCTTCCTTACCCAGTGCCCCATTACACGCACACACGAAATAGGAAAAAAGTAACATCTTCTATTTTAAGGACTCGATCGTTGTACTTTGATATTTTTCGTTTGGCGTGATACTCTAAGTGAGATTTTGGATTGTCAGAGATGTACGACGGAGCAAAATGATTAAGTACAACGATGCCCAGTAACAACCGATCCGTTGAATCACCGAACAAGCCGTTGCACTCGATATCTAAACGAGCTTCAATATCGCGAGTTGTTGATGCAATTTCAAAGTCAATATTTTCAGGTATCCAGCGTGGGATTTGTTCGATGGCTACTGATGATGATACTTTTGACAATTTTTTAGCTAGAAAATATCTTACAGTGTTGTGACGTACAATAGGTAATCCACCGACCTGACATGAAAGGCAATGACTCAGTGCAAAGTCAGCTCCACTGCTACAAAAGCGTGGTGGATTCGGTGGGGGCCAACCGTATCGAACTGCTAGAGCATCTTGGAATTGGCGTAAGCTTAGATGACGCCTAAAAAGGACCAATGGCTTCGCTGACAACCAGGTTGATGATCCGGGGATGGACAGGTAATTAATGAAAGAATTTGAACTATATAAACTGGTTAAAAATAAATCTAGTTTCTTTTTTACATATTTCGCCTTTCTGCTCCTTTATGAGTTTGATGATTTTCTCGGGTGAGTTGTCTTCATCGGGACGTAATAAAAGTGAGCACATACGTTGCGAATTTTCAAACTTTAACTGAGAACCTACCAAGGGATCGTCAATCCCTAAACCACCAAGAAGCTTTGGTAATTGTATCATCTGAATTCGTGTTGTGTCTAATTCGACACATGTCATAGCCGGAACCAAGTTGTTCAATATGTACTCCGACAAAACGGAGAAGCAGTTCCTAGCAACTCTACAAGTCCGCTGTACATGTACCATTTGTACTGTAGTAATTGTGCGAGAACAACATATGCCACGTGAGAATCATGTTTAGCAACATCAGCTTAATTCAGTACTTGTGAAGACCAATTTTGCACTTCCTCCATTAAAAATTCAGATATGTATTGATCAGTTCCTACAGCGGAGCCCAAAATTCTGGTACCATTTGAAATCACCTTTAATCCAGACTGATGAAAGACCTTTTTTGCATATGACAGATTATCCTCATGTACTACAAGTTGACATTTCTTCTCGTTTAAATTAAAACCATACTTAAAAGATTCCTGATTTAACAGAACCCACACCTTTACTATATTATCGACGGTTCCAACACAATTCGCGTCCTCTGCGTACCACTTATTTGTTACCTCAGGATCTTCGTTCTTAATTCGTCTTATCAGGGTAATGATGCTGCAGCAAACGCCATCATAGCGATTGGGTCATCTTGAGTAAATCCTTCTTTAGATAGAATTATATCGTCATCAACATTTAATATAGCTGGACTGGAATAAATATTTTGTAGTACCGTTGTCATTGATGGACAGACAAATTTCATGTTTGCAAGTGCTTAACTGCGATTGATACAATTGAAACAATTCGACGCATCTACCTTGAGAATAGCAGCTTTATTCGATTTGTGAAACATTTCAGAAATTGAATGTATGGCCATTTCAACACCACAACGCTGACCCGCACACAACTGTTCATGTTGTGTGCGGGTCAACCGCAGACACTGTCTGACTAGTAACATCACCTATACAAATAAGACGGACTCCAGGTTGCTTGTCCAAAGGAATAAGACGACAAGCCGTGAATGCATCAAGACAACCCTGAGGCAGTTTTTGAGTGGCAATTGTGATCGCAAAGTTCGCTAGACTTTCTGCCAATTTTCTTGATGTTGCACCAAATAATTCAAGAAACGTTTGCCAATGGGGAGCGTCTAAACCTGAAGGTCCCGCGCACCCCTGAGTGCGGCGACTAGATGCGATTATATCATCCGCTGATATCGAATTAAAAGGAATGGGATGATGCTCCACCATTTCTGAAAACGTATTATTCAGTAAAGTTTCTGGGTACACTTCAAGTGGACTCGGATGTAGTTGCATCAGCTTATCATTCACAGTAGTACCATTTATATTGTCAGTAAGCGTTAGCTTCTTCACCTCGGCGTCTGGATCTGATAAAATGCGCATTGCGGACGATACTTTACCACACCGCATAAGTTTACCAAACTTTTCGATCCAACTAAATTTTGATTTGAGACAAACTTCTGAGCGACTGAAGAATTCACTTTGTTAAAATGCGGCCTCTGAGTATAACTCCAACAATAAACCATCTTTCCAAAGTCTTAAACGACGCTCGACAGTGTGCGAACCAACGCGCAATATAGTGACTTAAAACTTAATAGGCGTAGCCCTGCAAACGTATTTTTGATGCAATAAATAGCTTTCACCACGAGTAAAGTCAGTATTTGAGCGAGTTTTCAATGTCCTCTGCAAAATTGCACCCAAATCCCTACACTCAGATACCACTTTGAGTATATGTATGAACCCATAATCGAAAGTCACGATCATATTTACTTTTTCCTAGCTTCATATGGACACATTTATCAAATTTCAGTATCATACCTGTAGCTACACTCCATTTGTGTATTCGATTAAGGTCGTCCTGCATAGACCGACTATACGTATCATTGATATTAATGGACCAAAGGTTGAGGTCATCTGCAAAAGCCAAGCAAGGGTTCTGGATTCTTAACAGCAACTCATTAAGGTAAACAATACAGAAAAGATGACCAAGTACAGTACCATGTGGAACTCCACAATTTACACGTTTAAGGAAGGATAAACGGCTTCAACCTTTAACTCTAAAAAATCTATTTCGGAGAAAATCGCTGATCCACCTACACAAAAACGAAGAAACTCGAATGAGGCAACACGTTAAGTAAAATTTTATGCGGAACTCGATCGAAGGCTCTCGAAAAGTCAATATAAATTACATCAATTGAATAACCAAAACTAAGTGTCTGAGTCCACATTTTGCGAGCAGTAAATAAATTAGACAGACATGATCTACCGTGACGGAATCCCTGTTGAGAAGATACCATGACTCCATGAGTGTTTAAGTGATTCCAGATTCTACGAGCGACTAATCTTTCAAGAACTTTGCACATAGTACTAGTTCGGTTTATTGGTCTGTAATCACAGCAAGTAGTCGCAATGGGTATTTTTGAACAGGAACGATAATCGCAGATTTCCACAAGTCGGGCACACATCCAGTGGTAAGATTATTCTGAAAGATATCGACAAGAAAAGGGGCCGAGTAGTTTAATAAGATCTTGAGTAGAAATTGAGATATATCATTAGGACCGGAATCACTGTACGGATTGATATGAGCAAGAGTAACTTTGACTTCCTCATAAGATATTGGTAGTAAATAGGGATTATGTGGTATTCGCATTCGTTGTGATTACAGCTTTTCTTCCTTCTCCGTGGCATGATTTGCCTCATATCTATCCGACCGTTCTTTTCGAGTCTTTTTAAATTCATCATCCTCTTCTCCCATCCCTATTTTCTGCGGGGTCCTACATGTTTCAGCTATAGGACCACTGTTTTTCTCTCTTCTACTTAACGATTTCTCCCCGTTTATCAAACCTTACTCCTTTAACGTCATGCAATACGCCGATGACATCCTCATATATGCTTACGCACCCGCCCATCGCATACACGATATCGCAATTTTTGCCTCTAACTGTCTTTCTTCTATCTACAAACGTCTCTCCCATCTTCGTCTCATTCTAAACCCAGACAAGTCCAAAATAATGTAGATCCTCCCCCGTCAACCTAGCATATCTCCCCCTGTGTCTTTTGCCTCATCAATCATCCCCATAGTCCACAATCTCACTTTCCTAGGATTCCATTTCGAAGATCACCTTTTCCTTAAACCCTTCGTCCGTGACAATGTTCGCTGGTCTAACTTAATTTTCCATGACATCTGCCGTATCCGCCCCCTTATCGACATTCGATTCTGTATGTATCTTCTTTCATCGTTTATTTCCCCTAAAATCGATTACTGCCTTAGCCTTTTCGCCAAATCTCCAAAATCCATCAACCTATTCTTAAAACGCATCATCAACTCCGACGTTCGCGTGCTCCTACGTCTCCGTCGCGTTTTCCACACATCCACATATCTTGCTTAACTCTACTAGCCTACCATCCACATCCGCATACAACTCCGCCTTCTTCTCGTAACTTTTCGTCTCATCGCTGTCGGCTCCCCATCGTTCATCAACCTCCCTTTCTTAGACGACACTCGTCCCACCTCTCTATCACTGCGTTACTGTAATTCCCTCTTACTCTAATAAAGTTCCCAATTACTCTAACAACTACGGTCTCTGATCCTTCCTCGTGGCCGCTCTACTCGCGTAGAATCAGTTCCCACTCGACGTCTGTTTCGCTTCCTCTTTTATTGCATTCAAATACCGCCTCCGTACCCACCACCTCGACACATGATTTAGATTTTTGTTTTTTGTTGTTATGTAAGCGTGCACCGGCACGCATTTGTTACGTCAAAATAAATATTTTTTATTGGACGGTCATACCAAGTGAATAGTGAGTGTGAAGAATTCAATGGTAATGAAAATAATGAAGCAAGACTTTCAGCAATGTCATTTTTACTTGTGACTGGACCTTCATATGTGTGTACAATTTTGATTTCAGTATTGAGCGTTCGGTTCCGGCGAACATATGACCAGGATAATTTGGGATTACGTTTCAAACCGCTAATGATTACAGATTCAAATTTATCGCTTTTTGAAGCTTTTAATCTATAACAAAGATTTCTGACATATTATAGCTTGCAATGAGTTCATGATGTGAGCGGCATAATTTTCACAAGTGTATTTCCGAATATGTGATTCATTAGACACAACCGTATACCAATACTTTAAAAATATAATCTAATACAAAATTACATTTTAATTATTATTTCTTAAGTGTATTTTATTATTAAGGGTTGTGAAAGACCGCTTTCACCGACATAACCATGGTATAAAATGGCCGACTTACATTAAAGGCAATGAAAATGTTAGTAAAAACTATATTCTGACATAACATTATATTAAACTATATTAACATAACATTAACCTTTGAGTATCTTTAAATGTGGACTTTGTGGACTTTCTTAGTTTCGGCGTTCGTTGTCACACTAGCCGCGCTATATAGTGAACTGCTAAGGCTGCTGGTTGCTGTGGTATCTACACAAGTGAAGTTCCACAGTAGCAGTCTACCTGACGACCAGGGAATCAGAGTTCTACCGTCAGGTCGTCTGCCGTCAACCCTGGAGACTCCTGTAGGCTCTAAACGCGAAGGGAAGCCAGTTGATGTCAATGTCTTCTTTAGTAGATTGTTAGCGTCGGCATGACAGGAATAGTGAAACCTTCATCAGCTACAGTCCAGCCCGTGAGTCCACTTGTTATCAACTTCCTTTCTGCAGATGCATCGATACGGAGCAGAAACCCGGATTCCCAATCGAAATAAATTTCAATTTATAATTGAAATAACCGTTGATATTTGTAAAAGCCAATATTTAATTTACGCTTAATAACTGTAATTGAATTTTTGAATGCAAAAATATCAAATTTTTTTAAAATAGTTCGAGTGTCAACAAAGTTTGCTGAGCAGCAAATTTTCCAAACTGATAATGAAAATTATCAACCTTTTTTTATTTGCAAGTGTTCAGATGTGATAAATAAATCTGTATATTTTTGAATGCAAAAATATCAAATTTTTCAAATTGTTTCAACAATTTTTCCAAACTAAAGTGTATATTATACAAATTATATCTTATGCTGATAAATCGTAGTTTTAAAAAATGAATTTACTATAAATTCAACAGAAAACACGTCTGTTTTATTTAACAAAAAATTAAGGTCTGAGTATCTTCCAATTCTTTTAACAGTTTGGACATGTGTGTCTTTTTCTCTCGCAATAACAATTCTTTGGTTCATTACTTCTTTTGCAATTCTTTTTACTCTTGCTACAAGTATAGCTTACACATGGCAAAACTATCGTCAGGGTTAATAATAACAATACAGGAAATACAATTGCAAACAATAACCCAAGAAATCTAAAATAAAGATTAAGCTCAAATTGCAAACAAAATGTAAGCCTACTTATTGCCTGTACTGTTTTCGCTACACGTGATTGCATTTCCTATGTTGGCCATCGCTTGCATAAAGTTTCTAGTTAAACATTCACCTAAAAAGTACTTGGCATTAGATATTATTTGATATAAAGCAACTATAGATATATCAATATTTTTATGATTTTGCAAATTATTAGTCTCTTCAATAATAAATACATTATTAATTAATTGTTAAGTGACTTGAATCTTTACTTGTTGATTGCGTCATTCAATATTTCGTCTCTATGCCATTTTTGACTGAACTGACGTGTTTTGTAGACCGCTTCGAACATTGGTTGTTTTACTAATGCGGCAAACTAGCCTACTTTTAAAATATCCGTTATCATGTAGAACCCAGATTTTGCTGATTTTTAAACAAGTTAAGAGATTCTTTTAAATTTTAAATCGCTCTTAATTGTGAATTAAGAAAGCTGCTATCAAAAGGGTATAAATATAGATTAAATAACAACAACGACAAAAATAAAATTTACAGTTCGTTATATAATAACTTAAATGATTACTTTAGTAAGCTGATTAATAGTGAAAGCTCGAATATATCTAAGATAAAAATTTGGAAAGATTATATATTTGATAAAATTAAAAATAAAATGAAAATAACAAACAATTATAAAAGGAAATTTAAAATTAATAAAGATTTAGTAGATATTAAAGAAGCGTTAGTAAAATTAATAAATCTTATATTCGGAAAAAGATATACATATATATGTTATAATAATTATAACGCCTATCTAACAAAAATTAAGCCATCAAATAAATATAAATATATGGATAAAATTGAATTAATAGAATCCTTAAATATTTTGATAAATCAAAATTATTTAAAAGTAGGGACATCTATATTTAGACAAGTAAAAGGTGTTCCAATGGGTGGTAATAGTAGCCCAATTATAGCTGACTTGTTTTTAAGCTTTATAGAATATGAATTTGTTCATAACTGTGTAAAAACTAAATCTAAACAATATAAATATATGAAATATATGTTTCGATACATTGATGATATATGTGTATTTAATTCTAATAATTTTTATTCAATTAGTGAGCACATTTATCCAGAAAGCCTTATTCTTAACAAAACCAATATTAATGATAAAGAAGGTGTATATCTAGATATGAACATTAAATTAACATTAACTAAAACTACTTTTAATTTATATCGTAAAGATGGCATATTTAAATTTACAAGAAACATATTTTTGCATGAGCATTCATGCATACCATATAATATAAAATATAATACATTAAATAATGAAATTTTAAGAATTGCAACAATATGTAATGATATTGGCTTTCTTCAAAATCATTTAAATAATTTAATAGATACATATTTTAAACTAGGTTACTATAAAAATAACATCAAGCAGAAAATAGTAAAATATATAAATCAACACAATAATATAAAGAATAAATTTAAACTCTTAAGTGGCAAATTTTTATGGATGGATAATAAATAATATACTTTGCATTAGAATAAGATACTAGATAGTTATTTCAGAGGAAATACATCATTAGCATGTATTTGGCCCCGCTGCTATGTTGGGTAGAGGAGTTAGGGGCCGAAACCTGATAGCATAGCAGTTCCTCCTGATGACCTCTAATTCTTATTCTGATACAACGTCTGTTATTTATTAGTCAATTCATAAAAATGACGTTTATTTTAAATTTTATTTTTTATTTTTTATTTTTTTTAACTTGATTTAAATTATAGAAAATCTAAAAACAATTATTAATTTTATTGTTTAATTATTAAATTTTGATTTAGCATTATTATGTTTTGTTTATTTTATAATTATATAACAATACGTAGACTCAGTTAGCTGATTTAATCATGTAGAACCCAGATTTTGCTGATTTTTAAACGAGTTTAGAGATTCTTTTAAATTTTAAATCGCTCTTGATCGAGTGTTTTCATTACTTGGTACATAAATTTATATGCTCACGTGCACTTAATATGCATTTAATTAATAAACTTATGTTTTAGCAAATACTTGTGAAAATATCTAAACATTTGTTGTATCTGTTTAAATCCTAAATTCCATAAATGAAAACTGTTGCAGCAATACGTTTAAAATAGTTTCTTTTATTCGTGAAATAGTGAACAACTCACATTTTTAGATGTTAACAATAAATGAGCAGATAATGTTTAATTATCAATTTTGCACTTATTTCAAAGAAACTGTACTTAATTATTTAACTAATTGAATATTTAAAATTCAAAAATTTAATTTTGTTAATCTTTGTAATATAACTTTCGTTATGCAAATTAAAACTAAATTAAATAATAAGTTACAAAATTTTACGTACCCATATTTGCTTAAGTTGAACTGCTAAAATAAAAATATTGAACGAATATTATTTTAATATTTTCGAATATTAATTTTACAAAGCATTTATTTTATTTAGAAACAGATTATTTATACTAGCAGCATATATTTTGATATAGATTTTATTTTTTAAATATTTGCGATAGTTTATTAATCAAATTAATAAACTTTTACTAACATTAAATAATTTGATACCACCGTAATACTTAAATATAATATCATCTGAAACATGTTAAAAACAAATCACTAATTTTAATAATTCATAAAAATTTAAATTGTAATCGTTGTCATTTTATAGCCTGTTTACGAAAAGAATTTATGTGTAATAGCGTTGATATCACGTGTGGTTCTGTCTTTATTACTGAATAAGCCAAGCAAACTATAAACGCTCTTTTAAACTATATATTTTATTTACCTATTCAAGTACATTATATCATCCTGATGTTTCATCCACAGTCGTGTATTACAATATGTATTACAATGCATTAAATAAGATGATCGATATCGTTGTTCAAATATTTTAAAAAATATTTTAAAACGTTATACTCAACGATAAGTATTTGTATTTATTGGTTACTAATATCAATGTAGATTGTAAACATCGTCATTGCGAAAGCCTATTTTTATATCACGACAAGTGTATGTATTTATTTGTTTTTTCCAAATGAATTTAAATAAATTTAAACTATAAATTTTATTTACCTACACAAGTAGGTAAATTATCTTTTTACATATAATGGCTAGTCTATTTCGTCTCTTCACTGTACTGGTATCGATATTATGTTGATTTACTAGGAAATAATATCTTATCGAAGCAAATTCGACCTGTAATTTTACGAGCATCTATTTTGTATGTAATAATTTCCTAATGTCTACAATACGGCTTCAACGACTTAACATTGGGTTATTACAAACTTTAGTATCTCTGATATTAAAACAACATACCTGCTTGTCTTTCTTCGTATCTTCGTTTACTTAAAGAAAATTTAAGAAATTCTTGTATTTATACTTTTAAAAATACACTTCGTGGCACACAAGAAGTGTATTAAAATAAAGAGTGGTTCATACATTTTTAAAAGATCAGCAGACGTTTTAAATTTTGTATTTCAATGAATAATGCTTTTCATTCACCTCGTTTTATTTAAAAATGATTTAAACGCACACTCACTTTATTCATGTTTATCTCAGTCATAGACTATACAAGAGGAACTTTATATCACTGTGCGCTTCTAGTTTTAAAATGAAGAGTTTATTAAATCTGAAGCTGTATGTATCTCTAAAGTTAGTCATGACCTTTGATTTCTTGCAAATGTAAAATATACAACAAAATACCTGCATACACAAAGATCGTTGAAATTCTTTACAAAAATGATAAATTTAAATAAAATGTTTTATTTGATATTTTATTATAAAAATGTAAAATTGTACCAATTTTTATATTGCAATTAACTTTTTCAAGCAAAAAAAAATAATATTTCAAATTTGTTTCCAATCTTATGATAACGTATTGCTCACAATTAGAAATCTTGTTTGAAGCATTTATAGACTTGTCTTCAATTTACTAATATCTCATAAACAAAATAAAATTACTAGCATTTGAAATTAAATATTTTTATTTAGTTTATCTCTAAGCACCTGATATTCTTACGATTAACGATGTAACACAATTAAAATAGCTATTGTACTTTAAATGTATTTCGGACTGATAATGAGGCTTTGAAATACAAGAGTAATCATAAGTAACTCTTTATTAACTTAAGAATAAGTATGTAAATAAGATGTTATACTTGAGATTACTGTTAATTGGTGAACTAGAATATTGCTTGCTATTTTATTACGTCTTTTTTATTTTAGTGAACTCAATATCCCAATATTTAATTTCTTAAGCTAATCGATGAATAAATAATAAATGTATATTCAATGAAAATTATTCGGTTTCTTATTTGGTGCATGATGTTATTAAAAGAAACTATTATTATCACTGATGTCGTTAAAATTACGGACATTGCTTTGCCGGATGTCATCTTTAGCGTTTCTACCCAATATGCGTCATGTACTAAGCTACATCAAATACGCTATTGTTCTTTCTCTCATTTGAAAGGACAGTGCTTTTGCAATGTCGAAATAATTACGGACATTGTTTTACCCGACGCCATCTTTTGCGTTTCTGCCGAATATGCGTCATGACCTAAGCTACATCAAAAATGCTCTTGTGCTTTCCCTCATTTGATGGCACAGTGCTTTTTGATCTAAATTCCAGAATTTTAAACTTTAGCATCAACAATAAAGTTTTATGTTATTTATTTATAACCTTTATCTAGTTATCACTTGGGTTACTGATATCATAAATTGTCATTTCTAAAATCTTATTATAAATCAAGAAACTTATGTATAAATATAAAACTGGTTAACTGGGATGGTGACTAGATTCGATGCTTAAATAAAAATACCAAGTAATAATTCATTGAATAATTTTATTAACTTCATGGTGTTATTAATTATATTATTTATTTGAATTTTAATATTATTTATTATTAATTATTAATTTATAAATAATAAATTAATAATAATTTATAAATATTAAATATTTATTAATAATATTTTTTAAATAATTTCATTTAATACATAACATCAACAATATATTTTGGATTTAATTTTTTATTTTTGTCGAAATCTGCTGACAACGACTAGAAAAACGTTGCAATCACTGAACAAACAGGAAACTGTTTTTGAAAATTATATACAATTTTATGCAAATTATATAATTGATGAAAATTTGATGCGTTACAAGACAATATTAAAGACTGCCTTGTATCTCAGCATGCTGACACAACTTATCACATAATGAACATCTTATTGATACATACAATAGAATATGCCATACCGAATCATTGATGTAAATAACTATTGCATATTTGAGGTTATCGTTCAAAGCGTATCGCTATGTTTCTTATGTCTGTACAAATAAATCCCTCGCATAAATCAAATCAGCTAACTGAGCCTACGTATTTAATATAATTATAAAATAAGCAAAACATAAAAAAGCTAAATCAAAATTTAATAATTAAATAATAAATTTAATAATTGTTTAATTAAATATTAAATATTCAGTTTATAAAAAATAAATATTCACTTTATAAGGTGCAGCTAGTATGCGTTTTAAACAATAAACGATTATTATCGACTATTCATAAACTGTAAACGGATACAATCCTGGCCGTGTGCCCAATGACAAATCTCGATTAATTTGCCAAAATCTTATTTCGATCAGAATACTGAAAAATATACACCGCATTTGACGCGGCTGACAGATTATATCGATTTAAAAGAATTTTTTCCAGAGTTAAAAAACGGAGTGGTAGCCTTTCATAGAGTTATGGATAAGATTGTAAAGTATTATTATTATTTATTACAAGACTTAATATATAAATCAACACAATATTATATAAAATAAATTTAAACTCTTAAGAGGAAAATTTTTACGGATGGATAATAAATAATATACTTTGTATTAGAATAAGATACTATATAATCAAATTTAATCAGAGAAAATACGTTCTTAGCACTTATTTGGCCCCGCTACTATGTTAAGTCGAGAAATAGGGTCCGAATCCAGATAACATAGCAGTTCCACCTGATGACCTTCCTTATTCTGATACATCGTTTGCTATTTATTAGTCAATTCATATCAATTACTTTTATTTTAAATATTAATTTTAAATTTTAACACAATATAAAATCTTATATTATTATTTATTACAAGACTTTGGCACATAAAAGAGTCATTTTGTCTGATCACAATATTAAGAAAGAAAAAAAGTAGTTCAGCAATAATTGTCACGTATGGTTATATATTTCCTGCGAAGATTCTTCTCTTTTTACCCACATGCTTAGCGCATTCTGGACTAATTTGTGCTGTGTCATAGACTTAATCGAATTCGGCAATCGGTTCCATAGGTTTACCGCTCTGTGAGGTAATCGCAAGTATCTACGACATTTCCCGTGTGATTGAACAACAACTAATAAAGAGTGTCCTCTGTGGCTCGGGCGATCATTTAGAATAACGGATTCCGATGGATAACCAGGAAAGACATGGATCATTCGCCATAACTGTAATAAATCATTGTACACATATCTCTTGTAAACTGAAGTAATATTTAGTTGGCTTAGTCTATCACAGTAGGCGATGTTCCGAAGACCAGAACATAGCTTGGAAAATCGGCGAAGAATCTTTTCTAATTGGTTTATTTCACCACGCGTAGAAGGAAAAGTCGCCGGCGAAGCATAATCAATGATTGGTCTGATCAACGCCTTATATAATAGTGAGAACTGAGACGGTGGAAGCGAACTAACGGTATTTTTGATCATGTAAATAATTTTTCTCGACATGTTGCATATATTTTCAGTATTGAGGTCGGTTTTAAACGAATTCTGAACAATTATCCCAAGATCTTTTGTGTACGAATTTGTGGGAATAATCTCACCGCAAACAGAATAATCATTTGGTAAATCACTACGACCAAATCTGAGGTGGACACATTTAGTAATGTTAATCATGATTCCGGTCAGTTCGCTCCACCTATTAACCATATTTATGTCATCTTGTAAGTGTTGCATATCGGCATAGCATGTAATGACATTCCATATTTTAAGATCATCCGCGAATGCTAATTTTTTACATTTTAGAGAGCGTAGCAAACTATTCAGAAATATGACGAATAATAATGGACCCAACACCGATCCCTGAGGAACACCCATTGATAAATTTGACGGTCTAGATAGACAATTTCCAACTCGAACTCTGAAAGAACGATCAGATAGGAAAGCGTGAATCCATCGAATAATAGGAATTTCAATTCCGTAATCTGCAAGAGCCTCAATCAACATATTGTGGGGAACCCTATCAAAGGCCCGACTCAAGTCGAAATACACGACATCAACTGCATTAGCCTGCGCAACTGCATCAACCCATGCTTCGCGTGCACATAAAAGATTAGACATGTAAGAACGTCCAGGACGAAAACCATGTTGCGAATTATCTAACAAGTTCGATGATTCAAGATAGGATAGTAATCGCCGATACAATATGCGCTCTAACATCTTACATACGACACTTGTAAGGCTTATTGCTCTATAATTTTCAGGATTGTGACGATCTCCTTTTTGTGGACTGGCACTACAGTGGCGATTTTCCAATCTAACGGTAGAATTGACTTAGCTAGTTATAGTTGAAACAAATAAGCTAACGGTGAAGCAATAAATGTTGATAATATCTTTAGTATCTGGGGATGTAATCCATCCGGACCAGGTGATGAATGTCGTAAAGAATTTAACTCACTATAAACCTCCTCGGTAGTAACATCAAAATAACTTCGTGAATGGCTTACACGAGATTGCTGGTTAATTTCTGTGTTATTAGTTACGAGTTGAAAAGTCGACGCAAACGTGTCGGCTACATCTTGAGGCGATGTGATAAAGTTATCATTAATACGAAGAGACGAAATCGCAGGAGGAATTGTCCTATTTCTACGTATGTGAGCCCAAAATCGTTTTGGTGCACTATATAAATCCGCAGCTATTCTCATTTCGTAGTTAAATTTTTTGCGTTTTTTAAGCTTTTCGAAAAAGTTACGACAATTGACGTATTCCTGTCGATAAGTATTGTCCTTGCAGCTTAATTTAAACAGTCGGTTTCTTCGTCTTAGTTCTGATTTAAGTTCTCTATTAAACTACGGAGGATTCACTTTTTTTATTTTTATGTACGATCTTGGTAGGAACGTATTTTTCTATTATTTCGCACATTGCTGAACGGAAAACTTTCCAACAATCTTCAACATCGTCGCTAGCGCTTACAAAGTTCATAGTCGATGCTGCATGAAGAATTTTACACTGATCCGCACGATACCAACAATGCTTGAAGATTTTAGTTTCGACTTCGTCGATAATATTATTTGAAATCCCTGAGAAGTGAAAAAGCAATACACAATGATCACTAACTCCTATGGGTGCTTCATGCATAATGTCACGCACATCTGTTAATGATTTAGATAAAATTAAATCCAACAAAGAACTTTGATCATTCATAATCCTAGTTGGTGCTGATACATGCTGAACAAGAAGTAGGCTATCTAACAGAAAATTCCACAAGTCATGATCTAGTTTACTAGAAGATGTTATTCCTGAATGAGGATCATCCATATTGATGCTGGAAATATTGAAGTCTCCTAAACAGAGGAACCGGTCACCCATTGCTGCCTTTGTCAAAATATCTGAGAATTCCTGAGTGAGAACGAAGCTACATGGAGATCTATAACATAGTGCAATAGTAACTTTATTTCTTACATGGGATAGACTCACCACCATCAGTTCACAAGTACCATTAGCACTTCCCAAGCTTGATGTCGCATCTTACGATCATGAATGCTGAGATCCTTAAAGATTTTAGTAGTTCGACCTTTTAATTTATACCCTCTGCGTAAGATCTCGTTAACATTGTCGGACGATTTACATACCACTTTCAATAAGCGTGGACGTTCTTCATTTTTCTTACCTAACCTGAACAATGATTTCACTAGAAGAGATGAGGCTATAGATTCCTCACCTGAAGTAAATATTTTTGATAATACTTCCCGAACTCTACTCACGTCATGATCAATACGTAGCTGCGGCTCCGAAGAGTTAGATTCCGGTATATTAGCAAAGATTACGCACCGATCTCGGTTTTCGCCACGCATTCGCGCATTAATATCTAGCGGTTGTGCTAATGGTTCTTTATTCTGGCCGTTTCCTGTTTTATGTACGGAAAATTCTCCGACATTTGCAACCATCACTGACGATTTAGACATTGAATTAATATCCCTGGAATGATCTTTACAGTTGGATCCACCAAGTTTGGAATCAAGTTGCAAATTTTGTTGACCAATACTGGATGAACTTCGAAAATGACGTCCTTTAATATTCTTCCATACCCGTGTAGAGTGAGTTTGTGGGGTAATATTGGATATTGGATTGATATGATGATTGTTAGTGGAATTTTGCAATATCACATTCCCTGTTGTACACTGATCCATTATTCAATCGCTTACTTCGAGTCTCTTGTTGTGAACATTTACAATTGACCCACTAGAATGCACAGTTGAATTTGATAAAACAGGAGTGCTGTTATTGAATGTATTTGTTAATGCATCTTTGGAATTCATGTTGCACTGTCAATGATTTATATTTTGAATTGCTTTTCTTAAAACACTTATTTCCTCTTCTAGTGATTGAATGCGCAGGGAAGCGCAAAATCCACACAAATGACCCACTAGAATTATCATTTGAATCAGTAGCGATTGTAATAGTCGACCAGCGTCGACAACCATCTTAGTCACACTGTACTTGATAACTTGTAGATTTTACCTTCTTGTTCTTCATAACAGTACGAAAACAATTGTGTATATTAATCTTGTAAGTGTAATATTGTGATTTGCTAGAACAGTTATAAATTTTTGTAAGTAACTTCAATCAACAACTTTTATCAAGTGAGATTGTAAAATAAATAATTAATTAATAATAATTAATTAAATTAAATTAATTAATTAATTACGATTAAATTAAATTAATTGTATTTTCTAAATTAAACGAAAATGATATTATTTTTAGTAAATTTTAAATAAAAATATGAAAATATTTAGAAATTGTTTTGTAAATTAGCAGAGTATTTCCACTCTTCTTTTATGAACGTAACATTTAGTGTTTCTGCCGAATATCCGTTATGGACTAAGCTACATCAAATTGAAAGAATTTAAAGAATTAAACAAATCTATTTTTATCATTGATGATTCACGGACATGGTCCTAATAATTAAGGACATTGTTTTACCGACCTTCAACTTTAGCGTTTCTGCCTAATATGTGTATTTCTTCCTTCTTCCTATTCCTCCCCTATCTAAATACATCTCATACTTGTTTCTCCTCTTTACGTACTCCTTACTATAACTACTCAGTATCATTTCTCAATTATTTACATCTTTCCGTCAAAATCATATACAGTAACATCTCTGATCAACCGATTCAACACTCATCGTCTTCACACATGCTCCAACCTATCTTAATTCTCCATTGAGCGCTCATTTTATTCCCAATTATACCTGCTCTTCTGCATTTACTCCTACCAGATCTGTCCGTCCACCACTTCCACGTAATCATTTTCCTGCGTGCGATCGCTGTATTATCTATCAGATCTAATTTAAAGCTCCAAATCACTTTGCCACAATAGCCTATTCTTTCATGTTTATCCTAGCAAAGTCTTCCTGATGATTCCACCCCTCTTCAAATCGCTCGTACTCCGCTTGAACAAATCCACTAAATCCAATCACCTCACTCCATCTATCGTTTTCTGACATATTTATGCCTCTCCAAATGTTTAAAACTTCTTACCACTTCATCTACTTGTTGTGTATTTCCCGATCGCTCCACTTCTTATATTGCCAAGCTCAATTCAGCTCGAATTGAAAAACATCGAAGTGAAACTAACCGCGAGTCATCCCTATCTATTTATCATCCCTATTTTCAAATCAATAAAAATTTTCACGTCGTATGCAAGAGGCCAAAAATCCGAAGGCGTCCTGTCTCACCCAATCGAATTTGCAAGTCGATCTCGCTCTTGAACACACTGTTCGTCATAGTATTTTGAACACTGGCTCTATTCTTCATATAGCTGATTTGCTCCTTGATATTTTCAACCAATTATCTATCGATATTATCTGCATTACCGAATCCTGCACTCTGACTATGAATATCTTGATATTCGTCGTCTATGTCGCTCTTGTAGTTCTCTAGTTAAATCAGCTCGTCCAATTGTCTCTACCACATCTACTGCTTCTAACCATTGAGGTATTGTTGCCATTGCTCGTCACCCAATGTCTATAGGTAAAATTAACGCTAACATCCGTTCAACTTCGTTCGAATTGCTCATATGATGATCATCAACTCCTTTCCTTCTAAACATGTTATTGTATACCGTCCAGGCTAAGCTGCCCTCTCGCGCATTTCTTAGCGAGCTTGCAGATATTCCTTCTCACTGTTTATTGTCTTATACTCTTTATTTTGTTCTCGGTGATTTTAACATGTGCCTTGATCGTCCGGCTGACTCTGACTCTATCACTCTAAATATTTTTTTCTTATTTTAACTATAAGTTACTTTCAACAAGCCCCACTCATATAATCGGCGATTCTTTCAGCTTCATTGCAGTTCCCAACTGCTTCAATTCATATGCATCCTTGTCAATTACTGTTATTGGTGTGTTTAATCATTTCCTTGTTACTCTTATTCTTACTCGTCCATATCCTCCTGCGCCTCCAACATTAGCCACTCAGAGTCGACTCTGGAAACTTCTCGATATCCCTATTCTCTGATCAGCCTTACTCAATTCTTCAATCTTTTCAATTTCACTTAACTATCTTTCTCCAGATGATCTCTGCATTCTTTCTGATTATGAACTTATGACTATCCTTCTGCCTCGACGTTTTCAGCGCTTGCGCCATACTCGCTAATTCAATTCCGACTGTAGTCTTTCTAAGCGTCGAATCAATCACTATTTTCGTGTGTTTAATCGCTTTCTTAAACGTAATCCCTACTCACTCGCTCTAAATCAAAGGACTTCTACCTTTCTCTCAAACGTTCCCATCTAATTCTTATGCGTACTAAACGTACTCTATTTTGGCGAAATCAACTCGAGTCTTCTTCCAACTTTAAATCTTCCAAAAACAGCATAACAAAATCAAGAACGAAAAGCTCACCATATGAATACTTGAAAATTTATGTTTATCGTATATATCGTTTATCGACTTAGTAGATAATGTAGTTGCTTACACATTATTTCGAGTTTGAGCTGGGACTCAACGCAATACTTTACAAAGGTTGCGCTCTGATTTGTGTTATTGTGGTATAACTAGAATGATTCATTTTGTAAAGTGTCGCATCCTTCTGTACATTGCTAAAGACGTCAGAAAGGTCACTCGTCAGTGTTCAATCTGTGTCCAAATCAAACGCTTTTTCTAAAACCACCTGACAAGCATAATATAAGATGATCGAAACCCTTATTTTAATGCCTACTTTCGAGAAGATCTTTTAAGCGATAATGGATAAATTCAGCCGATTCCCTTTTTTTTGCTTGATTGAACATAACATCTGATACAGTCATCAAATGTCTGCAGCATATATTTTAAATGTTTGCAGCTTCATCCTTTATTCATTATGGCAACTTTAGTGTTTACTTCCGAATAATTAACGACGTTCTTATATCGTAATGGTACAGTGTCCATCACTTCAAGTCTCAGCAATCCTACTTTAAATAGTCAGTTTGAGATAATGTATGATAAACTTTGGAAGACAATTGTACTTGCCTTTAATGCTGATAAGTTGACAATATCGGAGTCGAAACTCGTTTTGCCTGTTTGCTTGCATGCAATTAAGTCTTTATTAAGTACTAGAAAAGGATGAACATCACACGAGCGGTTGTTCCTTCATACAGACGGAATGCATCGGGTAACAGCTTACCAAAATGGCTCAGATTGCCAATATGGCTCTGAAGCTAAGATCTTGAGCGAGTATTTTCCAATGGTTCGAAGTAAGATTGTGAAAGAAGTAGAGCAATTACACGACTATTCTTAGTATGCTAGTGTGCGGGATAAAATGGCAAAAAAGTTCTGTGTAATTTAGACACTTAGCACCTTCACACGAGCATGATTTTTAAAATGAATATACAGCAAAACTAACTCAAGAATCTAATTATTTCGAAACTGAACAGACGAAATAATAAAATACGTTAAGCATTTTATTCATATAAACAGAAAGTGGTTTTAATGTACATTTAAACGCACTACATATGAACCTAGGTTTTATTGGATTTTTATGTAATTTTGGATTCCAATATAATATAGGTATAGTTTTATTATCTGATTCAAACTTTATACCCTTTTTATACATTATAGAACAGTGACTTGTAATAATTGTTTCTAAACTCAACTCACTACGTTCATATGTTGGATTTACATTTAAATCATTAGAATTAACTTCTTTCATTAGTATATTAACCTCTTTCATTAGTAAATCTAGTTTGTTGAAACTGAACAGGCGAAATCATAAACTTAAGAATGCTAAAAAAACTCAAACGCAAATAATTTCTACTGATCTCTGTGAGGCAAGGCACGATCTTCAGCATGGGATAGGCGCAATCTCTCGCACGTTAAAAATAATGAACCGTATCTTGGACAGTCAATGGAATTAAACTCAGATTATTAAATTGAGTCAAGGGGATTTTCGAATACTAGTCATAAAGGTAATACAAATGTGATGAAAGAAAATTCAATGCAGCATCGATCTCATATAAAGCACTCAAGGCGGAAGCAGTCATACTTGACGGATTAGCAACATTAATTGGACAGGAAGAATGTAATATGCTATTGTTGAAAAAAGAATAGGCAGCCACCTACAGAACATTGTTGTTAAATCCAATATTTCGGTTTCCAAGCGAAATCATTTTTAAGGTAATTGTATGTTAATTATTTTTCAAACCTTTTTAAGGTGAAAAAAGTAATATGTTATGTTTATTAAGCATTTATGTTCCTATTTATAGATGTCCAACTTGATTATAAAAACCTTTGCTCTTGCATTTCAAACATTTATTACAAAAAATAAATATTACATTTATTTTCATACGTTTCCAACTTAAAGGCTCTAATTATCGTTGTCATATGCAGCTGCTTCTATCGCGTCATTTGTTTTCTCAATATTTGGTTCATAATCGTTGTCATCGGATTCATCAGATGAATTTTCATCAACGTCACTATGCATTGATATATTCTGTTCACTGCTATCGTTAGTGCTTGTGATGGTTGAGTCCTTTATAGATAACTTCTTTTTACAAGAAACATCAATATTATCTCCTGTTCTCCAGCTATTAGTTTACATAAATTTTGACAGCATTTCCGTCTCTTTGAATACAAGTTCTTCCATTTTGCCTTGAATATAAAGAATTCTGTTCTTCAGGCAATTCTCTTCACTTTTTACTAATTGTCTAGCTTTGCCAGACAGACTTTCTATTTCTGCCATGTCTGGATTCTTGATTTTATCGTTTGCTTCGATAAGAGAAGAACAGTTATGTACAATGCATTTAATCAGTGACTGACTAGGCTTACGGAACACTATCGAATCATGAATTTCGAATTTAGACTGCTTGGAACTTTCAAAAGTAGATTCATCAGTTGAAAATAATCTCAAATAATAGTTTAAAGTTAATTCCTTGTCTGGTAGAAGATCCTTAAATTTTATAGTTATCTCTAAATCAAACTCACCTCAGCCGGTTTCTTAAATTTCATAGGTCGAGCAAGTTAATGTTCTGACCTGATTACTGTAACTGTTATGTAGACGAAACGTAATTAATTCAACAAATTAATCCCATATCTCAATCCTTGCTCACTGTTGAACGGAAAAATAACGATCATCTATGTGTATTGCCAGTTGGCATTGAATCGTCGTCTGGGCAATGTACCACATTGTTACCGTATAAAATTGGAATTTCGATGCAATTGCAACACATCGAACAATTTGAATTCATAGTGAATTTTCTCATAAACTATTGTAAATATTTCAGTCCGAATAACTTTACCAAAATGTGTAAATGTTTGAAAAAGTTACGCCAAAATTCATTATCCGATCCTTGTAGTATATACTGCACTATTTTCATAAAGAGCAGTAATCGACATATCGATCCATTGTCAACGATGTCAAAGTTGAGATAAGCAATTGTCAAAAATATTTTGTTTCCTTAAAGTTCAAAAATATTGTAGTTGATTGTCCATTCATTTTATATAATGTTTCTAAAATTTAAATTCATGAAACAAACGAGGAATAAGTTTCGTAGACACTATTCGAGTTTCACTGATTCATTCAAATAAATTGCTTTGCTCATAGGTATCTTCCATTCTTTTAATGAGATGGAAATAGTCTAAAGTGACTACAGCGTTTTTTTTTGTTTCTATCATCAATGTATCGAAACATATATTTCATATATTTATATTGTTTAGATTTAGTTTTTACACAGTTATGAACAAATTCATTTTCTATAAAGCTTAAAAACAAGTCAGCTATAATTGGGCTACTATTACCACCCATTAAATTATAAATTAATTATAATAGAAACTAGGTTACTATAAAAATAAAATCAAACAGAAAATAGTAAAATATATAAATTAACAAAATATTATTAAAAAAATTACAATCTTAAGCAAAAAACATTTATTAATGGATTTATTTAGTTTTATTCATTTATTATTACGAATTTATTTAGTTTTCAAATTTTTAATAAAACCAATAATTTTAACTTTTTATATAAAGTGATCTTTTAAAATATTATATAATTATTTATTTTTTATAAAAAAATTTCAATGGGAGGTAATAGTAGCCGAATTATAGCTGACTTGTTTTTAAGTATTATAGAATATGAATTTGCAGGGGACCTAGGACTGAACCTAGGATCTTTGTCGAAATCTTTGTCGAAACCTAGTATCTTCCATTCTTTTAATGAGATGGAAATAGTCTAAAGTGACTACAGCGTTTTTTTTTGTTTATAACAAATAACGAAGTAAATAAAATATTAATTATATTATTTTATTATAATAATAGTCATCGTCTATAATTTATTAGTCAATTCATTAAAATTGACTTTTATTTTAAATTTTAACTTTATATATGCCGGAATCTTGTAAGTTAAAGTCATATTTAATAAAATCATGTTGAATTAAATAATTTAAATATTCGTGCTTAAGTCAATATTGATTTACAAATATCGATTTCAGTCATTTCAACAAAGAATAGTTTACATTAGACATCTTCCATTAGGTATCTTCCATTCTTTTAATAAGATGGAAATAGTCTATAGTGACTACAGCGTTATTTCTTCATAACTCTCTACAATACTTTGTGCATTAATTTGCTTATTGATTCCTATTGGATTTTTTTGGATTTTTAGTCGATCTTAAAAATGCAATATCGCTATTTTGGATTTGTTATCAATTTTCGTCGATCATGTTGTGCCAAACATACTTTAACTTGGTGCAGCTTAGCTTATTAAAATATAAATTAAAAAGTAAATATAAACAGCCCACTTTTAAAATAAACAGCTGCTTGACGGCTACATAAAATTACAATTTTATGCATGTTATGCCGGAATCTTGTAAGCTAACGTCATATTTAATTGCAATTTGAAAAATATCATTTGTAAATATTTGTGTTAACTTACAAATTTGAAATTTAACATTTATTAAATGATAAATTAATATATAAAATTTATTAATTTTAATATTTATTATATTTTCTATCATTATATTATTTCTGGATTTCGAGTAAAATTGAAATTGAATTTAAATTTATTGAATTGCTTACTACAAAATTACGTTTATCTAAATTTATTGAAAATTACATTCCTATGTACTAGATCCTATTTACTCGGTCAAGCAAGCTGCCGTTATGGACTTAGCAACTTCTACTGAGGCCCGCGCCCGGCTGCTAGCAGTGTATAGCGCTCACGCTGATGATTTCTTGAAAGACATTCCCGTTAGCTCAATAAACACTCAACTGAATGACTCTAGCATCACAATCGCTGGTGCAATCAGGCTGGAATTCCGGTTGTGTGCTCTGTATCCGAGCATCAGCAGTAAAGAAGTTGATACTGTATAGACTCATGGGCTGGACTTTTGCCGATCAGTCTCGACATTCCCGCTATACCGACGCGAACAATCGCATAAAGATGGCATTGACTTCTGCGGTTTTCGTCCAGGTCGTGGAACTACGGATCAGCTATTTACTCTCTCAACTATCATTGAGCGGTCTTGGTAGTTCGCTCAACCGGTCTACATGTGCTTTGTAGATTCGGGAAGGCGTTCAACCGAGTTCCGCGAGACAGGTTGTGGGAGGCACTAAGGAAGTATAGAGTACCACACTATCTTCGGGTAGCTGTGGCTTCGCTGTATGGACAAAGTATGAGTTGTGTTCGTGCTCTAGGGATGAAGTCTAAATCATTTTCAGTAGGCGTTGGGCTTCGCCAGGGTTTTCCTTTGTCTCCGATTTTGCTCCTTATTTACATGGACAAAATTACGATACGGGCTGCTCTAACGGATATAGCTCTTCAGTTTGGTTCTATCAGTGTACCATCTCTGCTTTTTGCAGCTGATGTTGTCTTGTTGGCTTCTTGTCCTAAGGACTTACAATGCCTACTAGACGATCTATGATGGAATGCCAAGCGGCAGGTATGTTGGTTAGTACCTCCAAGACTATCTCTGTGTTCGTCTTGGATTTAGATGCCAATTTTAATCCGGATTGGGGAAAACATTCTTCCTGATGTGGAGGATTTCAAATATCTTTGGATATTGTTCTCGAAGGATGGCAGTGTGACCTTATCTTTGCGGTGTGACCAGTCTTAGCCTTAGATATAAAGGTTAGGAATTCAGTCATCCGAAATGGACTAGGAGTCAAGTAGCTGCTTTTTCACATCAAGCAAAACCAGTTGAGGTGGATAGGACACGTTCTGAGGATGCTTCGTGATTGCCTACCTCGAAGGGTTTTCCTGGCCGGACTTTATGGAAAAAGCCCTAGTGGTAGACCTCGATACCGGTGGAGAGATCAAATATCGAAGTTGGCCAAAGGCCGCCTTGGGATATCTGAAAGATAACTCTGGTCCGTCGATCAGGATCGCGATGTCTGGAGTAGTTTGGTTCGTGCACTGCCTCCACGACCCGACACCCGAATCAAGAAGTTGTTGTTAAAAGTTAAATAATTTAACGCATTTAATAAAATGTAATTTATTGTCTCAATTACCATATAAAAAAGAAAGATCCGTAAACCGATATGTATATTCAATATGCAAATAAAATACGTGTATATTATAATCATGATCTTATAATTCTTTGTTTTATACATGCTTAGACAGAGCAAAGCAACGAGCATATATTATACCCGTCCAAGCATACTTGGAAAGAACGATTAATAACGCTTTATGTTTGTGATTGACGATTTTCAATATATTTACAGAATGTCTGGTTTCTTGAAAATATGAAGCCAATTGTAGCGTACATTCCTCTCGAATACGAATGGTATATAGAAACTTCTATAACTTCCAGATCTAAATTGATTAAAGTGCAAAAAGATAAAATATGAAAAAAAGGTTCTGCTAAACCTATGAGAATCAATAATTGGGCTGGATGAAATGATTGTCCAATTTTGTCTTGATAATTTTCCCAATTCGTTCAAAGTTCCGAAAAAGTACTGGCATTCGGTGAAAGCAATCTAAAATTACCACTATTTTGAATAAACGATGCCTATGTGGAAATTGTTATTTTACATAACGTGTACTCTCTTCTTTGTTCAGGTCGTTAAAATCATGACGCTCAATAGACGTACTGTGCTTGTCTTGTAAATATTTGCCGGGTAATTGGCCATCGTAATCAGATTTAATGAACGATACTTCAAACCTTAGAGTAAACAATTTCAAGATATGTATATATTACAAGGTTACATTATGTGCGTAACAGTTTTAAATTAATTTTAATTTAAACTTCAAGACAAAAGCAGATAAATTAAAAGACAAACTATTTTAGTTCTAGCTTGACTATTTCTAAAACACATAAAAGTTATAATATGGTTTTATGTGGTTTTTTCTCATATTATTAAATTGATATAAAAAACTTTATATAAATGGGATTTAATATAATATGTAAATATTATTAAATTGATAATAATTAATATTATTTAATATTAATATTATAACGACAATACTTTTTAGGATATGTAGACTTATAATTTATTTATTAATTCACAAATTGAGTAAGTCATCTTTGTATAGTCTCCTGGAAGCATTTCTAACGTCATCTTTTGCTGAATGTGCACCGTTCTATGAACAGAGTGATCTAATAATAATTAATTGTTAGATCGGTGACCTAATAATTATAATTTATTAATTCACAAGTTGAGTAAATAATCTTTGTATAGTCTCCTGGAAGCATTTATATGTTACTCTGTAGTTGGTATTTAAATAAATCCTTAATAATGAGATTCAGATTACCTGCTAGGGATAAGAAAGTGTCCGGGTAATCTGTACCATTCCTGTCCGACACATATCAATGATGAATTGCTTGTGACAGCAGTCTCGCTTGCTGCAAATTGTGAGAATATTTTAACCGGCGCAGAGTAGCCTTAAAACACAAATTGCGTAAGCTGCTTTCAAAACAAAAAATAAACTAACCTGATTTGTGTAATGCGATAACTCGGGAAAGACTTAGTAAAAAGTGAATCGAAAGTACTGCAAGTGGTAACACCCTATTAGCTACATTTGAGATCATATCGGCAAATTTTCTTGGTGAGCCGATTTGTTCTGCTAAATTCTTGAAGTTTTAGATATTTTTGAAACTGTTTCATTTGTAAGACGATTTGAATAAATATTTCGCTATTTCATAATATATTTTATAATAATATAACTATTTCGCTAATTTCGTAAATTCATTAAGACATATTTAGAAGAAAAAGTCCCTATCATTTACAATTGATAAATGTTAGTTATAATAAATGCTCGTAATGATATCAGTTTGTATATTTGTTTTGGTAAAAAAAACGTTCAGCAAAAATGAATTAAAATATATCGAACTCTATCTACTTGCTTGCGCCATCCTGTCAAATATTTGTTAAAGACAAATTGAAGGCGATGTAAAGCAGAGCGAAGGACACAAACGTACATTGACTATTCGCAGTTAATTATATATTAATATTTATAATTATATAAAAATAAATTTTTATTACTGGTATGTAATTGTGACATAATTAATATAAAAATTGCTAATAATATAATTTAAACTTAAATTAAATTAAAACAAATTTAATATGAAAAGTTAGAATTACTATTATATAATAATTATAATTATATATAATAATTAATAATTGTATAGTTGTGATTTATTACTCCTTTATTTTTCTTTATGGTGAAAAATAAAATTTACAATAGGAAATGAGAAATGGAAATCAGAAAACAGAAAAGATAAATATAAAATAGAAATGATAAAATATAATTGGTAAGTAATTTAAAAAACAATTTCAATTTTGTATAAAATAAAAGATCGACAAAGAAACGTTGTATAAATACAATGTATTAATACAACAAGTATTAATACGTTGTATTAATACACACCAGAATAGTTGTGGGAAGTACAAGCTACTGATGAGAGTCAATTAGCTCGAAACGGTGACTTTGTCATTTGCGACAATCTCACTGTTGTATTTCTTTCATCCTGATATAAATGATTCCACTAATAGTTTTTCCATTTAAGGAAATTTGCTGATATATTGATTGTATACTTAGAACGACTTGAGAATTCAGGTGCCATTTAGAAGGATTGTGCCATTTAAGAAGGATGTGTTTAACGCTAGCACAAACGGCATCTCTGGGATTAGGAGAGGCTCGAAACAAAATGGATTTTCTTTAAAGCGGTGTATTTTGCTTTTATTCTAATAAAAATAAAATTATTCCCCGACAATTAAATAAATGTTCGCTGATGTAATTGGTCTCTTTAGACAAAACGATTATACAAAACATAGTGATATATATATATATATATATATATATATATATATATATATATATATATATATATATATATATATATATATATATATATATTATATATATATTGTTTGATTGAGTTCAAGCTGCGTGCCTATTATATATAATATATATAATTTATAAGTTCAAGACACTTATAAATTATAAGTGTCTTTGCCTGTTTTCTACACTTCATTATATATATTGTAAAAGTATCTTATTAACACCAATCAACAAAAAGTTTTAATATTCGAACGTTTCGGTTCTTAAACCTTCATCAGCATTGTAATTTGCTAGAACACTTATAAATTTATAAGTGTTCTAGAAGAAAATTTATAAGTGTTCTAGCAAATTACAATGCTGATGAAGGTTTAAGAACCGAAACGTTCGAATATTAAAACTTTTGTTGATCGGTGTTAATAAGATACTTTTACAATATCTAAATGAACGGTCCTACGAAGATCACACCCGAAAATCCCATGCTAGATAACATATATATAAGTACATATTTCACTCGTCACGCAGTAATTTCACGAAAACTTAAAAGCTTTCACAGATTTTAACCTTTCAATTTATATGTTATAAATCAACTAAACAAATATGTTTATAAACTATTACCTGTATGATTCCAATTGTGATTGGTATTGAAATGAGAAATAGTGGATATACTGGAAATAAAAACCGATCTTCCTATAGGTTAGAAAATAGTTATAAAAAATTAAAAACAATAAATCTCAGTTTGATTATAAAAATATTTAAAAAATGCTAAGATGTAATACTCTCAATCACAAAGCGATAAGGATTTCGATTGCTAGCTAATATTCAGATCTATGCAATTTGCGGTTTATTATTATCTCTAATCCTTATTCGGATACATCGTATGTTATTTACTAGTGAATTTATAAAAATTGGTTTTTATTTTAAATTCTTACTTTCTATAAATGTAAATTATTTTTATTTATAGTATAAAATACTAGATTCCGCTGATTTAGTTATTCGCATAAAGAATTAATAAACTGTAATAAATTTTTTAATGAACATTTTGAATATGCTTTTAGTTATGTTCTTACATTTTGTTAAATAGACTTTTTACACCACACCATTATTATTCAGAAACAATTACAAGCAATTAGATATCCTATATTACAATTTTCAAAATTTTGATATTTATTTGACTCTTCAATGTATCCCATGAGTTGGGCGCCCTATTGTTGAACGTCCACCTCTGATGCTGTTCGATGCTGCTTTGCATAATAGAAATGCCACTGCGCATCAAACGATTCAAATGATCAGCATAAGGCAATTGTGTTCGATCTGAATAAAGTTTTGCTATAGTTCTTAGCATTTTTAGTTCACTTGGACTAACACCACCTGCGACCTATTTGAACTATTAAATAGTTCAAATAATATAGTTATTATAGGAACGAAAAAGAAAATATCCTTTATTTGAAAAAATTCAAGTCTTGACTTTTTATCAAATAAAAGATATTTTCTTCTTCTTCGTTCTTATAATAACTATATATTTGAAATGGAAGAAGATTGTGGGTTTAGTATTTATTAGTTCAAATAATAAAATATAAAAATTTTAAAATCATGGCATTTTAAAGTAAAACCCATAATAGTAATGTTAATTATAACTAGGAAGCAGAAGAGAGTTTAAGAAGTTTCGCCCAGTTGGGATTTTCCAATCTGAAAACACAAGTTCCAAATTAGAAATATTTCAATATTACATCAATGAAGCTGTACTCTTTGTTCCGCATTGTGTATGTAACAATTTTTAATAAACGTTTGATGTTATCATGTAATATCACGCCAACGGAAGCAATGACCATTTAAACCGTTAGGAAAATCGAATTGCAAGTTATAATTCGTACACGTTGCTACGTAAACTATATTAACTGTAGAGCAGTCATTATTGCACTGAATGTTCTGGTCTTTTGAACTTAATGAGCTGCGGTAAACTCTAGTAGTTGTTATTACTTCAATAGTTTTACATTGTGGGGGCTTGCAAGCTTTACACTCACCCTTACGATTTGAAATTCCTGTGTTTGTTAATTTTGATCTGATAAATGCGTCTTTTAATTTGGTTTTGGTCTTAATATTACACGCGGTGGTTTTATTCGTTTTCTCTGTCTAAGCCGTTTATTAGCTCACCCATGTATTTTTTAACACGTCTTGAAAAATAGATGAAAATCTAATATTACTGTTTTTGATTGATCTTCGCTTTTATTTGGATTAAGGCTTATCACTTGTCTTAATTGAGAATAAATTAATCTACGTGAGTATCCTTTAACCATAATTCGTCATAGAGTTTGTAGACTGATCTTTTGAAGTCATTATTATTAAACACCAGCGTCGTCTCCTTAATCCTTCTTTGTATATTATGGATCGTTTCATTAAACGATCCGAGGCACACGGTGTTCCCATTGTTGTGCCTTCTATTTGTTTTTATTTCGACGTATCAAATTATATAAAATTGTTGTTGAAGATATTATGTAATGCCCCACTTACAAAGGCACGTTTCTTATGGAATCAGTTTAATATCTGCATTATTTCATTTGCTGCCGCTATTCAATCATTATGAGATATCCATGTGTAGAGATTTACTGCATCGGCGTTAACCGTATAGCTTTATCGCTAAGCGCTTTAGAGAGCAATGTTTCTGTACTAATTCTGTTGAACTTTTTCTGTAAGATTTTATCTTTGTCATTAAGATATATAGTAAGGATTGCGTATAGATGGAAAGCAATCTAGTTGGCGTAATGTAGAAACTCACTATCAGATAACCGATAAATTGTCGTGGTTGTGTGAATTTTTGGAAGCAAGTAGAAGGTTTCAAATGTTGCCCCTTTTGATCTCTCGAATCAGAACAACGAGTGGAACAAACAGTCAGCAACAATCTCTGCTAAGTAGATAAGGATGGTATGCACAGCAAATGTTCTTGATCGAGAGCGAAAGTCTCAGTCGATTAAGCAATGTGTCGGAAATGCCTTCTTATACTGTCGCACAGGCAACCGAAACGACAAGTGGGTACTTCATTCTACTGAGGAGTGTATGAGTACTCCACTATTTCAATGCAAAAGTGGTCGTCTAGAAATACATGGAGCCTGCAGTTCGTTGATCAAATTCAGTTTCAATCGGCAACTACATTGAAATATATATTGCAGTTTGTTAATCAAAACAATTAAGAAACACAAAACTTGTATTAACGTATTGTGTTTGATAAAGGCTAACGCCGGAACGTCAAAAAAAATCTTGTGTTTCTTGATTGTTTTGATTAACACACTGCAAAATATAAACGATCAATAATCACGATTAACAATGATGGATATATCTAACATACTATCATATATATAATCTAGCTTCTATTATATTGAAATATATAATAAATATCATGAAGGAAGAATTAATTATATCTAAAATGGCTAACTTAATGGTGATTTTATTTATTAGTAACATTTATTTAGCTAATTATTTAAAACCATTTAAATGAATAATTATAAACTAAAATTTAGAATAACTTGCTAGTGATAATAATAAACTTTAAAATCGGTAAATATTAAAACAAAAATGATAAAAATTTCGCTTAAAAAATAGATAAAAACGAAATCGAATTAATTGTATTTGTAAATAAATTTAACTATTATTTTCGTGCTAACCTTATGTGGCATTGAAAGTAAAACACCCATCCAGAGATATAATGTTGATAAGAGTAAAAATGGTGTGTAAATTGCTAAATTTAAAGATTAAACTGTAAAATAGATTTTGTAATCCGTTGTTGTAATACATGTTTGTCGTGTGCTAATCCTCTTCAGAATAATCTTAATTAAATAAATAACTAAGTAGCAACATATGTAAAATCAAAATGTCATACCAGCAGCGGGAGCGATGCCATGGCAATAGGAAAGAGTATGTTAAAATTAAGAAATAGATTCTTGATGTAATATATCCACGGTTCAATTCCTTTAAAAGAAATCACAATATAAATTTAAATTACAGCTTAACATATTAAAAGTATTAGAATCAAATAGATTAGAACTACCAGTGTTGATCCACACGTGCCATAACATCGGATCAAAACGATTATCATTATTTTTGACAACTTAAAAAATGTGCAGTATAAAAAGTACTTTCGGAGCTCCAAAAGATTGCAGTTTACCAATGGAAACAGATCAAATTTTCTTCGAAAGTGGCCCAAAAGAAGATAAAATCAATACGAAATCGTTGGAAAAAAGGTCAGTAACGTTTTAATTGTTACGGAGGGTGTGGAGGTACTCCATCCAATCCCAAAGTTTAAAAACCTTGTTATTATAAAAAAATATTAAAGCCTATTGAAAGGCGTAATCTGTTCAATACGTTCTTACGACCTTTTGCCGATAAATACACAAACAGAATTTTGTTCAATTCGATTGAATTTTTTTAAACCGATATTAAAATTTCTTTTGCAATGCCAGATATACTAAAAAGCTATGTGAACTTTTTTGATTCTACATTTTAGGATATGGGCATAATCCAGGTTAGACCGATACTGGCTTCAATTAAAATTTCATATCTTCCCAGTCAATTAGAAGTGAAAGACATAGAAGATCTTCAATCTATATTTAAAGTATCGAATCTTCGAACAGTCATGGGGAAGAACGGCTTCCTTCTGCCTATAGGTTTTTGTTCCGCACCAACAGAACAGGCGTAGATTCTTTCAAATACAGCCTTCAACCCTTTTTAGGGTACAACCTACGTTTTTCGGTTATAAACAATGATAAACATGCTTTTACGCATTGCAACCAGTGCCACGCGTGTGGACACTGGGCTTCCAGCTGCTTCAAACCGAAAACATGCGGTATTTGCAGCTCTTCTTACTGTCAGGGACTAATTTCCGGAGAAACGTGTATGGCTCTTCCCATCTATTCCAAATGCGGTGAAGGCCATCCAGCCTGGTCACAAAAATGCATTCAATTTAAGAATTATTGTAACTCGTTCATCAAGCAAGCGCCGGCGAAGTTCACCGAAACATTTGCTCATACAGCCTCGCAAATAACTGACAGCGACATACTTCGTATTGTGAATGAGCGCGTCGAGACGGTCATCAAGAAGGGAGAAGATTTGGTTGCTACCCTTATCTCCGTCATCAGTTCCAATCCGGTCTCGCCTATGCCTATTGTGTTCTGAGTCAAAGAAGAGGGGGCTTCGGCGCATCCCATCCCCACCCCTTAACGTTGGGAAAGATGCTAAAGGGGATAATAGTAGCCGCTTGGAGAAATGAAGATGTTGCCCGTGGGCAAGTACCCACCTTGGACGGCGCTTGTGGCGTAAAGGGAAACTTTTCAGTCCCTCGCTCTGTTTAGGTCGGCAATCCCACTTCCAACTATACCATCACAATGTAGAGTACTCGTGTGTCTATTTCACTGAATATCCTTCAGTGGAATTCGAGAGGTGTTTCTGCCCTTAGACTTCTATCTGGTAGAGATGCAGATGTTATAGTCCTTCAGGAGACGCGGTCTATCTTTCTCCCCCAGAATATTACTCGATTCATCTCTAAGCACTTTTGCTTCCACTATACTCCGTACATTACCCCACCTCACTACTCTTCATTTCAAGGACTCTTGACCTTAGTTAAATGCTCATTAAGATCCTCCCTCCTATTAAACTATTCATGTCCAGCCATGTCTTGTATAGTATATTCACTCTCTAAGAACGGTAAACGCTTTAATCTAGCCAATGTCTACATCCGTCCAGGGGCGATTCACAAGAACCGTGACCTCCTAGATAGGATTATCGACAGCGGTTACGACATGGTACTAGGTTACTTCAACGGCAGAACAGGTCGTTGGATCAATGCAGCACTCCGCAGAGCTAGGAACGGTTATCTTATTCACAAACCACAGTCCCCTACCTTTCATTGCGCATCAAAAAATTCACTCCTCGACTTATAACTTATCCACATGATGTGCTTGTCTGACGTGTTATGCTTTTTCTTTTTCTCTAACTGATAACTTTTTTTATTATCCGCATGTATTATTGTTTTTAAGAAAATCTTATTTTTATTATATTTTTTAATTGAATTTTCTTTCGTACTTTTTTTTTTCTATTGACATCGATTCTTTTGTGTCTTCAAAAGTTGCCGTTGTTCATTTCCGTTATTCACGTTGCAATGTTCATTAACTTAGCTCTTCATTTTTGGCAAGTCATTGACAATTCAACATTTTTATATTAAGAAAATCGTTATCTTATTTATTTTATCTTACCTCAATGTTTATTACCTTATCTTACCTTGAAATGTTTAAGTCTTCGAATGTCTAAGTTTAAAAATGAAAATATCCTATTTTTAGCTCACTATCATTTCTTTCGTTTAATTAACTTCCTTTTCATAACTCCAAGCAACACAATTTTATCGCAATTTTAAAAAATTTAAAGAACATCAGTAGAAGGAAAGAACAAAAGTAATGAAATGAATACAGGTATCTGATATAAGCAAATAAATTAATTAAGTAAAATAAAGTTTGTTAAATTAATGAAATAAAATAATTAATTGATATACTAACACCTAATTAACAAAGTAATTATTTATTATTAGTCGTTAAATTAATTAATACATTAATAGATCAGAGTATTAAAAATGCTAAATTAGTTATAATTCATATTTATAAATATAAATTTATATTTATATTTATAATTTATAGTTTTACTTCAGCATAACGTTCTGCGACATGACAGTAATCACTTCATAATTAATTAGAAAATATACAATTTTATATTTAAATACGTAATTAACATAATTTATTCAATCTAGTTAGTATTGAGTATCAAAACAATAAAAATGCATACCATACAGCGATGAGCCACCTCCAGTTGTGAATAAATTATAGATAATATGGTTTAGAAAAGTAAACGTTATCTTTTTGTAAAACATTGAATCTACAACTACCATAAAGAGCTTAACAATAAAGATAAAATCAAAATAAGTAAGGATTTAATATTATAAGTTAGTTATTTTAAATATGTAAGGATTGAATATTATATATTTATAAAAACTTTCAAAGTCAAATAGATCATTAGTAGTTGGTGCACAAATCAACGTCTCTATAGATGGTGAATGATTTACGGCATTCACTGCACACTATGGAATAAATGCAAAACATACGTATAAATACAAAATATTATAAATACGCTAAATATTCATAGTCATTTATTTACTAAATTTGTATTTAATTTGTATTAACAAATTATAACATTAAGGTAGTTTGAAAATTGCAATAAATTGCAAAAATATCTAGGTTTTCAAATTGAAAGTAGCACCTTTCCTTACCAACACTGATCTAATTTGAAATAAGAAATGATTTCAAATAAATATATAAAATGTACGATGAAAGTCTTTCATTAAATCTAATTGCCAATAAAAGCAGACGAGTCGAGTGATCGTCAGCCAACATCAACAGGACCGAAACGTGAAACGTAGGTATTATATCAATAGCTGATGATGTTCACCAATACTCAAATGTAGCGTACTGTTGCTGATTGGATGAAAACAGCATGCAGGATAAAATAGTCATCAAAATTTCAATAGTAACAATGACTGCACAGGTATATCAACTTAAAAGTAGGAAGCAAACTATATATGACTAGTTTGATAATAGGTTTTCAGATAATAGGAAAAAAAGTAAGTTTTCAAATTGAAGGTTGCACCATCCCCTACCAACGCTGATTTAATTTGAAATTATAAATGATTTCAATTAAATTTGCAAAATGTAAGACGAAAGTATTTCATTAAATCTAATGGTTAATAAAGCAGACGAGTCGAGTGATTGTCAGACCTCATTAAAAGGACCGAAACGTGAAATGTAGGTATTGGGTCAGTAGCTAATAAGATCCACCAATACTGAAATGTAGCGTACTGATGTTGGCTGATAAGATTGAAGTAAAGTAATAATAATAAAAGATGGTCATCAAAATTTCAATTAAAATTAATTACAATTTTTAATATTTTTAAATCAACTAACGCCTTTTTCTATTTTATGCCAAAAACCTTAATGCAACTGTTTTAAGTAGATTTTTCACTATTCGTAATTTAGAAATTTCTATAAAATTGACTAGTGACCAAAAAATGCGATTATGTACCAAAGTGACTATGATTTAATGAACAACCGATAATTGATTAGCAACTAGCATCCGACAACGCTCAGGAAGCTTTACACATCGCTTCCATTATTATATTAAACAATTGACAAAACGATCAACAGTTTGAAGACTCAAAATTACTCTCAGTATATATTCTTAAATTATAATAAGTCAAGTTTTTATTTCCTTAAATATCATATTGAAGTTATAAAACAAAATACTAAAATAAAAAATATAGAGTTTAGTTTATAATTTTTTTTTCTTAAGTTTGGTTTTTAAAAATAAAAATTTTAACTCAAATATATGACTCATATATGACTCATATTAAATTGTATCGACAATTCTATTAATGTATATTAAAATTACATAAGTGCTTTGCAATTGCTGTATACAAGCGTCTTGCTTGTTCAGCAACCTTAGTAAGCTGATCAAGGATGAAACGATAGCACACATGCTGTCATGTGAAGCCAATGCTTACGCGAACCATACCAGATGTAAGGCTGGTCACCGGTGGAGGAGCGTGCGCTTAGTGAATTCCTTTCAGAGGTTTACTGAGAATCCAGTATTGTCGAAGTTGTTTAGTAACAGGGCCCACTGATGATACAACCCTGTAGTGATGAGTAGACTAAGGTCGAAACGTCTCATTGTAGGCTAGGCGTCTGTGGTACGCGCATTCTAGGTTAAGCTTCCCGACGAAGGTTGTAAAACAGCATGCAGGTTTATACTTTCCTGATCGTTTTAACTAAAATAAGTTTTATTAAAATTCTTTCGTACTTAAAATTAAATATCGTAACAATTATTTAAAATAGTTCGTCATGGCTATTTAAAAATATTTATCTATTTTTTTATAAGAATTATTATTTTTTATTAAAATATAAATTTTTAAATTTAAAAGAATTTTTAGTAATTGAGTGTTTTAAATAGATTGAGAATTGTTGATTACAATATTAGACCTAGGTTAAAATAAATCTATTGTGCTAGAATTTAAGGTTTTCAGGAGTATATATTTCACGATATCAGCATTTATACTATTTTCAGGTTTAAAATAAGTATAACATTAAAAATTTACAAGAAATTACTGACATTAAATTCATTAGCTACCATACGTTTATTTGAAACTATTTTTATTCTAAATGCTATTATTAACTTGTAGTATAAGTGGATAAAATATCATTTATTATTTATTATTTTTTATTACTTATCTTTTATTTATCAATATTTATATTATTTATTAGTAAATGATTTTACTAATAAAATCTATTCATCTTACCGAAATCGCAAGCCCGGACATAATTGATGTTATTGTAAACGTCTTTATTTTCACTTGCTTAAATAATATATCAATTGCAATTGGCAGTCTGAGTAAAAGAGATAAAAATATCAGCAACTACTTATTCTAATCCGGCATACCCTAGCAATGCAGAATAAACCCAACCAAACAACGACGAAACTGCTATTGCGAATATAGAAAGCTTAAGTGAGAAAGAATCGAATGAAAATATATGATATAATTTGCCACGTTAAATAAATTTGTATTATTATAAAGAAAACAAACAGAAAATTAATAAAATCAATTAAGTCAATTGAAACAATATATCTGATATTATTTCATATAATGAAAAACTTTAATATAAATTATAAATTACTATTTTAAATTATAATTTATACCACAATAGTAGATATAATATAAATTAAAGTATAATATTCTTTAATATGTTATGATATTATATAGTAAATGAAATTAAATTCTTTATATAGTTGTATTGATAATTTTTATTATTAGACTATTTATTTATATTTTTTTATGATTAGACTATTTTCTAATTATTTCATTATTAGACTACTTGGATAACACATTGATTATTATTAAATTAATATACAAAAACATGCATAATAAAGATTTATATTTAAATTTTGTTAATTTCTAGCCTTTAAATATCAAAGTTAAGCATAGTTAATTTTAAAATAAGACATCCAGTTATTTGTTCAATAGTACATTACAGCATTTACCTCTCCAATTAGCATCTTGTAAGGGTTAGGCTAAGAAATATCGACGAAACGTGTCCTTTCGTTTAGGCGAAATTATAAGATCGCGACTATTTTAATTTCTCGACTAATTATAATTTTCTCGACTAATTTAATTTAAATTTAATTTAATCTTTAATAAGCATATAGTTATGCGAAAATATTTAATCTAAGAAATATCGATGGAACGTGTTCTTTCGTTTAAGCGAAATTATTTGATCTCGACTATTCAAACAGTTAATAGTCAAAAATTTAATTAAATTTATTTTTAATTTTAAAATAAAATTTAATTTCACAGTATATTCAAGAAGAATAAACGGTTACTTGGGGAATACAATGTGTCAGTAAAGATACAGATGAGCGTTAGGAATTTAAGAAAACAGAAAATATACGGACTGAGGTAAACCACTGAAATATTCTAAACCATTAAAGCGGGAATGTCGAAGACGGTAAAGGGTAGAGTGTTAAAAATTCAAAGCCTGAAGGCATGCGTTTGAAATCATAGCTTTATTTTTTTCAATTTTTATTTGTTCATTATTTTATAGTCTACATATAAAATATGTACACCATAACATACAAACTATATACGTCAATACATATGATGTGATTTCGACTTAAAAAATATATAAAACATACTACGAAAATAAACGGTGAATGCGTGGAAAGTTGTTCTGTCGAAAATTATATTAAAAGAGAAATAATATCATGTTAGGATAATTAATTACGCTATATATTCACATTACAACAGTTGAAATCCATCATTGGCATGAATTAGATAAACATAGGAAGCAACCTGATGACAGAATAGCTCCTGTTAATGACCTCAAATCTTTATTCCAATATGTGGTATAATATTAATCGATTAAACTATCAAAAAATTTAGATTAAGATATTTCCATTTTTAGAACACACAATATGTGCTTCAGTTAAGGGATTTGATCTAGCCATTGACGGACTTATTCAGATAACTTAGTCTACGTATTTTATATATAAATTAAAAATAAAGATAGCTAATTATAAATATAAAATAATTATATAATATTTTATACAATTAAAATAACGATACAATTTGTTAAACTTTATAATAAAAATCATTTTTTATATAATTACTAATAATATACGATCTGTCCGAAAGTATTTTATCTCGATTTGACTTATTTCTTAAATAGAGAACACGCCTTTTTTCTTTATTCTATTCAAATTACTTTGTAAATATTTTGATATACATCCATTTATATAAAATAAATATGAGATAAATATTAGAATTTGTAGATTATTATTAAAATAATAATTTAATCAGTTTTATATTTCATTTTTGTGAATAGTTTGATGTATAACTTATTATTGTAAGAATTAAAGTAAGTGGTCTACGGAAGAATTAGATCAGATAACTGAGTCTACGTATTTTATATATAAATTAAAAATGAAGATAAATAATTATAATAAGATAATTATATTAACATTCTAAGAGAATGTTGTTCACTACAAAATATTGTGAAAGATTTTATAATTTATTTTTATATCAAGTAAACATTTAAGATTGAAATTTTAAATAAAAGTCAATTTTTATAAATTGACTAATAAATAACAAACGATGTTTCAGAATAAGGATTAGAGGTCATCAGGAGGAACTGCTATGCTATCAGGTGTTTTGAACCCTATTCATCGACCTAACATTGCAGCGGGATCAAATCCATTTTAATAACGTATATCCTCTGATGAAATTTAATTATCCAGTATCTAATTCTAGTACAAAACATATTGTTTATTATCAATACTGAGCCTTATATATTAGCTTACCGAGCCTTCGTATTAAAAGTCAATTTTTATGAAATGACTTATAAATAACAGACGTTGTATCAGAATAAGAATTAGATGTCATCAAGAGGAACTGCTATGCTATCAGGTTTCGGCCCCTAACTCCTTTACCCAACATAGCAGCAAGGCCAAATATATACCAAGGACGTATTTCCTTATATTAAATTTGATTATTTTGTGTACGTTATTCAAATACAAAGCAGATTGTTTATTATATATTCATAAAAAATATCTTAATAGTTAAAATAAGTTTTTAATAATATTTTGTTGATTTATATATTGTAAATTTAAGTTTTAAAACTATTTTGTTGATTTTTACTTCTCTATTATAAGAATTGATAAGTTAAATTCATCAAACTTGCTTAAAAAGTTAAGAGTAACCTTGTTTTTATCATCGAACCAAAATCCATATGCCAGCATTACAGTATACATTGAAAAACTATTGTTTACGAAACTGACACAACTTCTGAACATGGCAACACTGCAAATGTGAAGAGCAATTAGTAAATTTTCGGCATCCGTTGAAAATTTGCGTCCAAAGGAACTGTACAAATTATAAAATACTTTGAAGGTAAAATATTACAAAGATACCGAATGAAATATAATTCGCACAGTGAGCATATCAAAGATAGAAATGCTCTGAACAAGTAGAATTGAACAATCTAAACTTGATAAAGTAAAAATTACAAACAGAATATGTGGTTTGCCTTAGGTGCCGATTTGATGGGCAGCAATACGAGATAAAACGGAATGAGATAGGCATATGAACGCAATGCAAATTTTGGTGCGTATTCCCAGGTTTGAAAACCTTTTCCATGCAAAAGAAAATGTAACTAAATAAAGTTATATTTTTTGAGTTATTTAATCTATAATATATATGATACCGGTTCATAAAAATTAAATATTTCATCACAGTCATCAATTGGATTCCATCGAATGGATGCAAAGCGAACTATAAGAAAAGCCTGCAGTCGGTTCAAAAATGTACGAAAGCTTGAATGAACGTCGACGGATTTCATTTTAAGTAAATCTACAAAAAAATAATTAAACAAATCAAATCAGCAAACTGATCAAACCAGCTTACTGGGTATACGTATTTAATAAAAATAAAAAATAAAAATAAATGAATATAAATGAATAAATTATAAATAGTGGATACTGATCCATTATTGATAAATAATTATTGGAGATGGATCAAAGGAAATACGAAATTATTTTTGATATTTTGCTAAATTCTGTTAGCATCTTCAGAAAATTAAAAACATAAAAAAATGAAATTTTAAATAAGTTATTTTTTAAAAGTAAATATAAGAAGTTTTTTTAAAGAAAACAGCTGTACAATAAATCAAAGATTAATTTACGACTATGTAAGTTTATATTAAATAAAATAATAAAATAATTAACAATTATAAATACTTAATAATTCTTATGTTATCAGGTTTTGGCCCCTATCCCTCGACCCAACATTGTATATTTACTAATACAATTTCGTAAAATACGAATACAAAACGATTCTATATAGCCAAAGGAATGTCGAGAGATTTTTTCTGTAAATTACTTAAAATATTTGCTAGTTCAGTGATTCCGCGCAGGGGGTAAACTTAGTGCCAAGAAACAATTATATTGCCATCTGAAACATCAGGTAGATCAATAACATAAAAATTCGTTGTTAAATGCACGCGAGAAGTTACGGAAGCAAATGGTAAACGCATTTTCAAATTAAGACACAATTACAGTAAGATGCCGAATTTAAAAATACCATTGGTAATACTGAAATTGCAAGCTGATTACATACAAATACACGAGTTTTAGGAAGCATAAAATTCGAAACTAAGTTTCAAATATTTTTTAATGATTTAATATATTTTTGATGACTTTTTGCTATCAGGCATCGGGTAATTGAATTCTAAAAGTCAATATTGCTAATTAAATATTTGAATAAGCCATTCAGTTATAAATAAACATAAATAATAAATCCTCATGTGAAATAATTACCTACTTATCTACAAAACATCAGGATGATAAAATGTACTTGTGTAGGTAAATAAAATATATAGTTTAAAAGAGCGTTTATATTTTGCTTGGCTTATTCAGTAATAAAGACAGAATCACACGTGATATCAACGCTATTACACATAAATTCTTTTCGTAAAAAGGCTATAAAATGACAACGATTATAATTTAAATTTTTATGAATTATCAAAATTAGTGATTTGTTTTAAACATGTTTCAGATGATATTATATTTAAAGTATTACGGTGGTATCAAATTATTTAATGTTAGTAAAAGTTTATTAATTTGAATACAAAAGAAAAATTATCATATTGGAATGAATAAAAAATTTCAAAATCAAATTATCTCCGTTATATCTTGTGACGGTAAATTATGACTTGACGACTGTTCGACAAGTTGGATATAAAAAATAAAATATTTTACAGTTATCCAAAATACACATCTAATATGTGCTTATATTTTAAATAATATAATATAAATATCATAGATATAGTATTTAAAGAGTAGAACATAATTTGTAATGGATTCATAATGAATCATTACAAAATTAACAAAATATAATTTTGACATTTAACTGTTTAAATAATTACGACAGCTTTATTAAAATCAGTGCAGAAAAAAGTAGTGCATCTAAAAACATTGGATGTCCTCATGAACATGACACATTTTTGCTAACATTTCAATGAGGTAACAAATTAAAATCATTTTTGACAAATACTCGTCATGTGGTATGTAACCGAACATCTACAAATAACGCTACATATACCCTTTAGTTGCAATTAAAACTTTCGATATTTATTTTTGTGAATTTTAAATTCTGAATCTAAGAGTTTGAGGTATAATAGCTCTTTGTGAGAAATTATTTTAAAGCTTTTACAGAAAAAGGTGCAATGAAAATTTTTATAGTTCTTGGAACGACATAATCGGTTCTTTATGGTTTCATGCCGTTTTTGATATTTCATGCCAATTTTGAAAAATTATAATATCCCCCTTAGATGATAATATCAAGAACAAAAATCATTGAATTTGAAGAAAATCAAAAACTGGAAGCACGACTAGGAGGTAGTAGCAACTTTAAATATAGAAATGTTAACCACTCTTATAATTTTGTTTCCCCCTTATGATCATATGGTTCATACCCGAAATATCGAAAATTTTGGCTTAACGTCAAAAATGACTCTCAATATGGAACTAATAAACTATGTTGAAAGGTTATCTGGTTAAATTTGCGTTTAAAAAAGAATCTCATTAAGATAACACGGTTCAACCATTTTTTAAATTGCTGTCATCTTTGTATAATTAAATAAGCTTATTTAAATTAGTATATTTCTCCTTTATATTATTAAATTTTCTCAAATGGAAAAAATATTTAATAATTCTTTATATTATTTACATGTTTTATTTCTCGTGTTTATAATTTTTCAAAAACGACATGACATGTCAAAACGATATGAAACTATAAAGAACCCAATAATATATAATTATATTTTGAGTATCACACACTTTATAAAATTTTTATTCACAATTTAAGAAAAACCTCTTAAGCGTTAACTGATAAATTTTTTACTTTAAATTTATCCTCATATAGTCATTCTTTTGATATTAAAACTATTTCGGTTTGATAGCGTATACTAAATGTGCATCCATTTCTGACCTTTTTATCGAGTAATTTCTATCATATCGCATATACATTTCTTTAAGATCAAATTTCATCAATATGCGATAATTTGAAATAGTTGATAATGATCCATTATTGATAAATAATTATTAGAGCTGGATCAAAGGAAAGAGAATTTTTTTATTGATATTTAGCTAACGTCGATTAGCATCTTCAGAAAATTACATGATTGTAATTTTATTGATTGTAATTTTCTGAAGATGCTAATCGACGTAAGCGAAATATCAATAAAAAATTTCCTATTTTATTTGACCCAACTCCAATAATTCTTTATTAATATGCGATAAATTGCAAAGTTTATATGTTCAAATTTTAAAACAGTAATATCATGCATTTATGCCTCAAGTGTCATTGAATTCTTAAGCGTTACATTTTAAGTCTAATTGCAGGAATGTCGAAATAAACATTAATACTATTATAATTTATAACAGCCAGTTTGTTGAGCAAGATAACAATGTAGATACAAAGTACAAGAAATAAAATCAATTACATGGATTCGAACGATCATTTAAGTGTAAAAGTTAATCAGATCAAAGGTTATATTAGTTATTATTTATATTGCAAAAGCTTTCGCCGCGTTACGGCTTCGTCAGTGGCTCATTGTAAGAATTAATAATAACCAGGACAATTTTTTTAACGTGAAAATAGCTTTGGCAATATATATAATAACTAACTCAGCCTTTGATCTGATTAACTTTTGCATTTTAACATGAAGCTGAGAGGTATTGATATTGATATTTCGCTAACGTCTATTATCATCTTTAGAAAATTACATGATTGTAATTTTATTGATTGTAATTCCCTGAAGATGCTAATCGACGTAAGCGAAATATCAATAATTTCCTCTATTCTTTGATCCAACTCCAATTACTTCAGAAAAGTAATTTTCTGAAGACGCTAGCAGAGGTTAGCGAAATATCAAATAATAATGATATTAAAGTTTCTTCATTTCTTTGATCCAACTCCAATAATTATTTATCAATAATGTATCATTATTAACAATTTAAAATCATTCGACAGTTCTATGGGACCACTGGTCTGCAGTTATCGAGAAGCTTAGATAAAATGATCGTGATTTTCTGAAGATGTTAACAGAAGTTAGCGAAATATCAAATAAAAGTTTCTTCATTTCTTTGATCCAACTCCAATAATTATTTATCAACAATGGATCAGTATCAACTATTTAAAATCATTCGACAGTGCTATGGAATAACTGGTCTGCAGTTATCGAGAAGCTTAGATAAAATGATCGTGATTTTCTGAAGATGTTAACAGAAGTTAGCGAATATCAAATAAAAGTTTCTTCATTTCTTTGATCCAGCTTTAATAATTCTTTATCAATAATGGATCATTATCAACTATTTAAAATCATTCGACAGTTCTATGGGACCACTGGTCTGCAGTTATCGAGAAGCTTAGAGAACATCATTGTAATTTTCTGAAAATGCTCACAGATATTAGCGAAATATCAAATAAAATTTCCTCCTTTATTTTGATCCAGCTCCAATAATTATTTATCAATAATGGATCATTATCAACTATTTAAAATAATAAGGTATTTACTGGAATAAAGAAAATTAGTTAATATGACATAACTTTCTCTGTAAAGTAGCAAATTAAATTACTTTTTAGCACAAAAGAATGAAAATTGAATATACCTGAATAAATAACTAATTGAATTGAAATTTTTTGCCAAGATGTGAACAATAATATTTGCTCAATCAAACATTTGAAGGCAAGCACGTGACACCAAGAAACTAATATGTCGGTTATATTTTTAAATATGTTTTGCTTGTAAGTAAATTCTCCTAAAATTTTCAAATGATTATAGAAATATATTACCAAAATAAATATGTGCAATATGTCAAAACTAAAAATTTTGGTCCGACTATTTACTAAATTGAGGATTCGGAAATAATGAGCGAAATTGTTAGAAATATATATACAATATATTATATAAATATAATAAAAAAAAATTATTTATAATAAATATAAATAAAATATATATAAATATATTATAAAAAATTATGCTAGCTTTCAACGATGGCGTCCATATTAAGCTTGAAAAGGAAGATATCGTCGAAAGCTAGCATTATTTTATTTTTTACAACAAATAATTCGTGTCTATAATATCCATCAACCTCAAGAAAGTAATACTGATACGCAGATAAGATGAAATATATAATCTCATCTATCTTATCAGTTGAAATATTATAAAAAATGTTAGTAGCATTAATTATTTACACAATTATTTGAAATAAGAATTTGTAGATTTTTTTATAAAAAGTTTACACTTAAAAAATCAAGAAATCAATTTAGCTCTTAATTAGGTTTCTCCTGGTGATCTCTAATCTTTATTCTGGTACATCGTATGTTAATTATTAGTTAATTAATAAGAATTGACTTTTATTTCAAATTTTAATTTTAAATTTAAACTTGATATTAATATAAATTCTATAAAATTTTATACAATTATTTATTATTTATCTTGATTTTTATTTATATATCGTATAAAATAGATGGATTAAGATACATAAAATAATAGAATACATAGATTCAGTTATCTGAATCTATCTTATCACATGTAACTATTCTAAAATTCTTTGCCTTCTTAAATTAAATTTATATTTAACTACATGCCTGTCGCTTGTTGAGTTATCGCTTATTGTACACTTTCGTCCTAATTTACAAAGTTATGATAAATTGCTTGGTTGTGCCTTAGTGCTTGTAATACTGAATAATAAATGTTTGCTTTCTTGTCATAGTGAACTTTTTCGAGGTTGATGGATATTATTTGTAGATTTATTATGGTTTGTATATTTATGATTTACGCAGGTAATACATATTTTGAATCATCATTATAAAGATTAAATATAAAGATTGTGGTTGTAAATTATCATAAATTATAAATCCTAAATTTATAGAAAAACAAAATGTCATTTAATTACAAGTTGAACGAACGTGAAATTCTTTAAACTCTTAATAAAACCTATTTCACTGCCCTAAATACTCGCAATGAAAATACAGAGGAATATGAAAATTAGTCCTTTATATTTAAATGTACATCATACATATAATTGTTATAATAATTTATTTAATGTGGCAAATGCGTGCCAACAGCACGCTTACATGACCACAAACAAAAAAGAACAGCAAACGTAATAGATTAATCAGTAAATTGTTGAAATGGAATTGGATCTGCCGTTTGAAGCTGATTGGCGGATATGAATGTGCAGATGATTCCATGAGAGTGGATCAGCCATACGGAAGGAGCGGAAGTCAAAAGAGGTAGTGTAATTTGGGACATGTAAAAAAGGGGAATTAAGGAAACGCAAAGAATAGTAATCAGGACGAGAATTGTCGAGAAAAGGAAGGTTGAGAAATGAAGGGGTATAAAAAGTTATAAGGCGAAAAGCAATGATAACAAGACGAATTTAAACATGACAGTAAATGGTAGCTAAATCGAGAGAAACAAGATGGTGAGATGTATGATTAAAACTACGAAGACGGATGATAATTCGGACCGCTGCGTTTACGATAAGTTGTAGTGGAAGAAGAGGGAATTTAGGTGAGTCGGAAAATATACTAAGACAGTAATAAAGTCTTGAGAAAATGAGAGAAGATATGGGAGTCACAAAGAAGGAAAATCGATCAATCTACGAACTTGACGGATGTTGCTGAGTATCAAGGTAGATGAACGTACTTTATCTCTAACGAAAGGTTTAAGTGAAAGTCTGTTGTCGAAATGGAAGTATAGGAAAACGAGATTATCAACGATAGGAAAAATTGTAGAATTTAATGATACAGAGGGAGGTTCTAAGCCGAGGCGTCGAGGTAGGATTCACATAATTTTGGATTTATCAGGATTCAGAGAAAGGCGAAGGGAATAAAGATGATTGGAAATTGGGACAAGACAGTCGGAAGCAGAAACACAAAGATCGTGAATACGATAAACAGGTGCATGAGCATAGATGAGAATGTCATCAGCATATTGCATTACATAGATGTTAAATGTATGAGAAATCGAAGACAAATCACGGTGAAGAGAGAAAAGCATAGGGCCTAATACGGAGCCTTGTGGAACACCAGACGGGATGTAAGAAGGATGGGAGAGAGAAGAGTTAGAATATACGCGAAATGTACGGTTTGATAGATATAAAGAAAACCAAGCCACAGTGTGTAAAGAGAAGCCATAATCATGGCGAAGACGATGGAGAAGAATCCAGTGATCGACGATGTTGATAGCAGATGATAGATCAAGAGAAACTATGACACTACATAATTTTTGATGGCGCGAGATGAGTAAGTCGTTATAAACTTTAAGACAACAATTTTAGTAGAGTGATTAGAGCGAAAAGCAGCTTGGAAGGGAGGGAACAAGTTGGAGGAAAATAGAAATGCATTAACTTGCTTGAGAACAAGACGCTCAAGGAGTTTAGAGAGGGTTTGAAGAAGTGAGATAGGAGTGTACGAAGATGGTAGTGAAGGGTCGAGAGATTGCTTTTTGAGGATAGGGCGAACAGTGGCGCATTTACAGTTGGAAGGAAATGTGCGGTTGCGGATAGACCACTTGAACAAAGTTGTTAGGAAGGGTGAGATATATAAGCAGATTTTTTAAGCAAGTGGGTGGGAATTGGGTCAGAAGGGGAAGTTTTATTAGGTAATGACAGAAGAACTGAAGAAACTGTCAGATGAAACGGGAAGGAGGGGAAATAGCTATGGGAGGGTAGTATATAAAGAAATGAGAAGATACAAGGGGCATATAAGTAGAACGGAAATTAAATTAGATTGCAGATAAGAGGAAAATTCATCAGTATTTATGTTGCAAAGGGTAGATGATTGTGAAACAATTGAGTTCAAGATTTTCCAATGAGATTTAGAGTTGGAAGCGGACTCAAGTTGATTTCGCCAAAAGAGAGTACGTCAGTTCGCATAAGAATGAGATGGGAACGGCGGAGAGAAAGATAGGAAAGACATAGATTTGGAGTGAGTAAGGATGGAGAACGTTTAAGAAAGTGATTAAACACACGAAAAGAGTGACGGATCCAATGCTTAGAAAGACTACAGTCTGAATCGAACCAGGGAGCATGGCACGACCGCTGAAAACGTTGTAGTCGACTAGGCAGAAGGTTATTAAATATGTTCGTAAGTTCAGAATCAAACAGAATGAAGAGATCACCGGGAGAGAGATAGTTAAGAGAAAGTGAAAAGAGTGAAGAATTGAGTAAGGCTGTACAGAGAATAGGGATATCGATAAGTTTCCAGGGTCGACTTAGTGTGGATAATGGTGGAGGCGGAGAAGAAGGATGGGGACGAGTAAGAGTAATATTGACAAGGAAATGATCGGAAGAATCAGGATCAGTAATTGATAACGAGGTATATTCATTAAAGCAGTTAGGAACAGCAATGATGTCGAGAGCACCGCCTAGAATATGAGTTGAGCTTGTTGAAAGTAATTTATAGTTAAAATCAGAAAAAATTAATTAAAGTGATAGAGTCAGAGTCAGCCGAGCGATCAAGACGAATGTTTAAGTCACTGAGTACAAAATAAGGAGTATAAGACAATGAACAGTGAGACATAATAACTGCAAGGTTGTTAAAGAACATCCGTGAGGGGGCAACTGAACCTAAATGATATACAATCCCAAGTTCCAGTAGGAAAGGAGTTGATAATCTGCATATGAGTAATTTGAACGAAGTGTAATGGATGTTAACGTTAATTTTACGTTGAGACATCGGGTGACGAGCAATGCAACAATACCGCTATGATTATTAGCAGTAGATGTATGAGATACAATTGGACGATCTGATTTAACTAGAGAACAACCAGAGAGACGTAGACGACGAATAGCAAGATCATCGGAGTCAGAGTGCCAGGATTCGGTAATGCAGAGAATATCGATAGATAATTGATCGAAGATATCGAGAAGCATGTCAGCTTTATGGAGAATGAAGCGAGTGTTGAATAGACTAAGACGAAAAGTATGCCTAGGAGCGAGATCGACTAGTGAAGACAAGGGGGAGAGATAAGACGCCATCGAATTTTTGGCCTTGTGTGTACAACGTGAAAATTTCCGTTGATTTGACGTATAGATAAGGATGACTCGCCGTTCGTTTCACGTCGATGTTTCTCAATGCGAGCTGAATTGAGCTGGGCAATATCAAAAGGGGAGCGGTCAGGAAATATACGGCAAGTAGATGAAGTGGTAAGAAGTTTAAAACGTTTGGAGAGTACCAAGGATGCATGTGAACTATGCCGGAAAACGATTTTTAAGAGTGGATGACTGAGATAATTGGATTCAGTGGATTTGTTTAAACGGATAACATATACAGGAGCGATAATATTGAAAAAGGATGGATTATCATCAGGCAGAATGGTTAAGAGGACAGAACTAAAAGCAGATACATCATCATCGAGGCGACATTGAGGAGAAGCAGATTCGGAAAGCTTTAAGTTAGATTAATAATGCATCAATCGCGCGAAGGAAAACGATTACGTGGAAGTTGTTGACGAACAGATCTGGTAGGAGTAGAGGCAGAAGATTAGGTAAAGGTGGGAATGACAGGGGTGCTAAGTGTAGATTTAAGATATTTTGGAGTATGTGTGACAGGAATGGAATGTTGAATCGGTTGATCTGAGATGTTACTGGAGATGATTTTAACGGAAGGATGTAAATTATTGAGAAGTGATACGGTTGGAGCATGTGTGACAGGAGTGGATTGTGAATCGGTTGATTGGATATGTTAGTGGATATGATTTTGACGGAAGGATGTAAATTATTGAGAAGTGATACGGTAAAGGTAGAGTAAGGAGTACGTGAAGAGAAGAAAAAGGTATGCAATGTATTTAGATGTGAGGAGGAATAGAAAAAATGAGGTACGAGATAAAGGCCTTTACTGTTTGCATTGTTAGGAAGATGAAGATTAATGCAAGTTTTTAAATAAATAAATAATACAAATTTATTTAATGTGGCAAATGCGTACAAGCTGTACGCTTACAAGTCCACAAACAAAAATGAAAAAGTCAAGCAGATAAATTGTTTAAATGGGATCGGATTTGTCGTTTGAGCTGGTTCCACGATAGAGGAGCAGCCACCAGAAAGGAGCGGAGTTCAAAGGAGGTAGAGTAGTTTGGGACATGTAAAAGAAGGGAATTACAGGAACGCAATGAACGGTAAACAGGACGAGAATTATCAAGAAAAGGAAGGTTGAGAAATGAAGGGGTATGAAAAGTTACAAGGCGGAAAGCAACGATAAGAAGACGAATTTGAGCACGACCATAAATGGCAGGCCAATCAAGAGAAACAAGATGGTGGGATGTATGATCAAAACTACGAAGACGGAGGAGAATTCGGATGGTTGCGTTGACGATGCGTTGTAAAGGAAGAAGAGTGAATTTAGGTGAGTTGGAAAATAGACTAAGACAGTAATCAAGTCTTGAGATGAGAAGAGAAGATATGAGAGTCATACAAGAATGGAGATCGATTAATCTACGAACTTGACGGAGATTGCGGAGTATCAAGGTAGATGAGCGTACATTATCACTAACGAAAGGTTTAAGTGAAAATCGGCTGTCGAAATGAAAGCCTAGGAAAACGAGATTATCAACGATAGGAAGAATTGTAGAATTTAATGATACGGAAGGAGGTTCTACGCCAAAGCTTCGAGGTAGGATCCACATAATTTTGGATTTATCAGGATTCAGAGAAAGGCGAAGGGAAGAAAGATGATTGGAAATTGAGACAAGATAGTCGGAAGTAGAAACACTAAGATCGTGAATACGATAAACAGGTGCATGAGCATAGATGAGAATGTCATCTGCATATTGCATAACATGGAAGTTAAATTTATGAGAAATCGAAGACAAATCACCGAGAAGAAGATAGAAAAGTATAGGGCCTAATACGGAGCCTTGTGGAACACCGGACGGAATGGACGAAGGATGGGAGAGAGAAGAGTTAGAATAGACGCGAAATGTACGGTTTGATAGATATGAAGAAAACCATGATACAGTGGGTAAAGAGAAGCCATAATCATGACGAAGGCGATGGAGAAGAATCGAGTGATCGACGATGTCAAAAGCAGACGATAGATCAAGAGAAACTATGACACTACATAATTTATGATCGCGCGATATGAGTAAGTCGTTATAAACTTTAAGACATGCAATTTCGGTAGAGTAATTAGAGCGAAAAGCGGCTTGGAAGGGAGGAAATAAGTTAGAGGAAAAGAGATATATATTAACTTGCTTAAGAACGAGACGCTCAAGGAGTTTAGAGAGAGTTGGGAGAAGTGAAATAGGACGGTACGAAGATGGTAGTGAAGAGTCGAGAGATTGCTTTTTGATGAGAGGACGAACATTGGTGCATTTCTAGATGGAAGGAAATGTACGTCTACGGATGGACGAGTTGAACAATGTGGTTAGGAAGGGTAAGATAGAGGAGCAGATATTTTTAAGCAAGTGAGTGGGAATTGGGTCAGAAGGAGAGGTTTTATTAGGTAATGACAGAAGAACCGAAGAAACTTCATCAGACGAAACGCGAAGGTGGAATAGTTCTGGGAGGGAAGTATTTAAAGAGAAGAGTGGGTACAAGGGGGCTATGGGTAGTAGGGAAAGTAAATTAGATAGTTTAGTTTGTAGATAAGAAGAAAATTCATCAGGATTTATATTACAAGAAGTAGATAATCGTGAAAGAATCGAGTTTAAGATTTTCCAATGAGATTTAGAGTTGGGAGATGACTCGAGTTGATTTCGCTAAAAGAGAGTACGTTTAGTACGTATAAGAATGAGATATGAACGGCGTTGAGAAAAGTAGGAATTACGAAGATTTGGAGGTAGTGAGTTGGGAGAACGTTTAAGAAAGCAATTATACACACGAAAAAAGTGACAGAGTCGACGCTTGGAAAGACTACATTCAGAATCGAACCAGGGAGCATGGCGCAAGCGCTGGGAACGTCGAAATCGACTAGGCAGAAGGTTATTGGGGATCGACGTAAGTTCAGAATCAAACAGAATGCAGAGATCATCGGGAGAGATAGTTAAGAGGAAGTGAAAAGAGTGAATAATTGAGTAAGGATGTGCAGAAGCTTCCAGGGTCGACTTGGTGTAGATAATGGTAAAGGTGGAGAAGGAGGATGGGGACAAGTAAGAGTAAGAGTGACAAGGAAATGATCGGACAAACCAGGATCAGTAATTGACAAGGAGGCACAGTCATTGAAGCAGTTCGGAACAGCAATGATGTCGAGAGCACCGCCGACATCCGTAGTTAAACGAGTAGTGTGTGAGAGAAGTTTTAAGAACGGGATTCATAGATGGCGAAGGAGTAGTAAGCAAACGGATGACGACGATAAGTTTGAAGATATTTTGTCGTTTGTTAATGGTCCATGTATAACAGCAGTCTGAGTCGACTAGAGACATCATTAATATCATTTCTTGAGCACAACTATAATTCGTTAGCCTCCAGAACGTCTCCACTGTTTGAGTGGTCATGCTTCGTTAGCTTACCTACGAGGGCAGCACAACAGAAGCAGAAGAGGAAATTCTCTCATGAAACGATGACCTCGTCAGTGAAAGGAATGTCAACGTGAGTCCAAAATTGCAGTATTTGTTGTCGCATCCAAAATGTTTCTAAATGTTATCACAGAATCGTTTATTTATTTCTAAATATGAGCTCACTTAGCTCGAATTTGGAATTCTTTAAATTATTAATAATGCCTCTTTTACTGCCCAAATACTCGCAATGAAAATACAGAGGAATACATAATTCATATAGTTTGTATGCTTGTAAACGTTATCACAGAATCGTTTATTTATTTTTAAATATGAGCTCACTTAACAGAGGTGATCACTTAAATCTTGTGACATATCTTATTCTACAACAAAGTATACTATTCATAAAAAAGTTTCCACTTAAGAAATCAAGAAATCAATTAAGCTCTTAATTAGGTTCCTCCTTATGATCTCTAATCCTTATTCTGGTACATCGTATGTTAATTATTAGTCAATTCATAAGAATTGACTTTTATTTTAAATTTCAATTTTAAAAGGTATAAATTTAAATTATTGGTTAATTAATAAGAATTGACTTTTATTTTAAATTTAAATTTAAAATTTTAAATTGATACAACTATAAATTCTATAAAATCTTATATAATTATTTATTATTTATCTTGATTTTTATTTTTATATAATATAATTACATAGATTCAGTTATCTGATCTGATTAATTTAGTATTTTTGCAATGACCACATTATCACATGTAACTACTCGAAAATTCGTTGCCTTCTTAAACTAGTAGAAACTTAAACTTAAATAAGCATTTGAATCATAATATGATTGAATATGCGGTTAAGCTTCCTGATATTTCCAAATTGATGCAAAATCTGGAATTCAAAAAATTGTTTCTAAAAAATCAATTGCTTCTTAAAAAATCTGAAACTGTCTTCTTGTGCATGTCACCATGCCCATTAACCCAATTTATAACATTCTCGAAACAAGCAACAACTTAAGCCAAGTATTTTGATTTAACTAAGAAACATGCTTATAAATCTCAACAGTAACTGTCGGTTTCTGTTGAGAAACCGACAGGGCCCATGGAAATTGCAAAGCAAAGATAATATTATTAGCTCACGCATTCCAATGTCTTGCTAGTTTAAACACTAGCAAATATCCTCAATAATACACTAGACCTGCAAAGCTGTAACAATAATTCACTAACATGATTTACATCATAAAACAGTGAAAAATAATTCAAAGAATGCTTCATAATTGTTGGGAGAATTAAACTTCTCACTGTTATCTGTGGCTAATAATTATGCGGCCGGTGCCGATCAATCGTGTGCTTAACATTAAAAGATTATTTTCATGTACTATCAAGTTCGGAATTCTCGAAATATATTTGGTTCAATTCTTGGTCAGAAAAATTCTCAGTGTGATTCGATTATCTTAATAAACTCCGAGGGGAATTCTATAAATGGTGCAAACAAATTCCCCTGCACCATTTATAAATGGTGCAGGGGAATTTGTAAATCACTATGAAATTTTGAATTTTCGGTTAAATAAAAGGATTTATTTTAACAAATAAATGGAGTAATTAAGAACATGGAGTAAGAGGGTATGTCGGGAACAAAGCGATATCGAGGTGGGGCGAGTATCGTCTAAGAAAGGAAGGTTGATGAACGCTGGGGAGCCGACAGTGATGAGACGAAAAGTTACAAGAAGGCGGAGTTTGATACGGATGTGGATGGTGGGCCAGGAGATTTGGGCAAAATATGTACATGTGTGGTCAAATCGACAGAGACGAAAGAGCACTCGAACGGCGGTGTTGATTATTCGTTGTAGGAGTAGGATGATGGATTTTGGAGAATTGGCGAAAAGGCTAAGGCAGTAATCGATTTTAGGGAAAAGAAGCTATGAAAGAAGAGACACACAAGAACGGAAGTCGATAAGGGGGCAGATACGGCGGATGTCACGGAGAATTAAATTAGACGAGCGGACCTTGTCACGGAAGAAGGGTTTAAGAGAAAGGTGATCATCGAAATTCAAGCCTAAGAAAGTGAGATTATGAACTATGGGGATGATCGATGAGGCAAAAAATACATGCTCAATATTTAAAAATATTGAGCATGATAGTTGGAACCAGGTGCAAGAGAATTATCTTTAAATGTAAGGAAGATTATGATAAGTGGCTAAAAACATACAATATATGGAGAAAAGATTGATCAAAAAACAGATAGCTTTAAAATATATAATGAATAAAACACCCCACACAATAATAGTATCAGGTTAGAAAAGTAAATATATAGATTAAATAAGAAGCATTTGAGAATGTTTCCGACTTAATGCCTAAAGTGACAGAGGTGCTCAAGTATATTACTCACTATATAATAAATGTGAAAATTAAATATGCAATGACTATGAATGTGCATTTGTTCGACTTATGAAAAACTTTGGTAAGGGCTGGAAATCAGTTATCATAAAGGAGAAGTTAAATAAAATTTCATGCGTGCAAAACGATAGACCTGCGTTAGAAGGTAATGATTTAAAAGTCGTTATTTTCGATCAAGAACTCGCGAAATTGAGTTTCCCGCAATGTTTTAAATACCAGTATTAGTGCATTATTAGTCTAATTCATCGCAAGATTGCCTTACAAAAACAACTGAGACATTAGTAATAACAAAGTAAGCAAATTCTCGGCAAGTGAAAGTCTCGGTAAACAAAGTCTCAGCTGTATAACAAACTGGAAACAAAATTAAAGATCTTAGAAATATTATTTTAAAACAGAACGAACTAATAGAACTAATGGAATCACGAATACTGTTTGCATTTATTACGCAACTATCATGCTACGTGATAATGCATACGACAATGAATCCGTAAAGGTTTCAAAGAATAATTCCAATTTACTGCTTGATAAACCTAAGGAGGTTACAAAAATTTCAAAAAATAATAAGAAATTCTGCCTGTCAATATGAAGATGTTGTGGTACATAAATTTAAAAATATTGAGCATGATAGTTGGTACCAGATGCAAGAAAATAAGATATCAAGAAAAGAACAAGAAAAAAATCCATTTTTAAAAGTAAAAAGATGAGAAAAAATCACTTTAGTTAAAAATATCTTAATGAACAACTGGCATAAATGTTTTATGATTTATCATTATTTGACCGTCTTGCAGATTGTTTAGTAAAGGCTCTTTGGTTAAGTTTGGCTTGTTCACTACAATTTATTGAACAATTGTATACAAATGGAGAAGTTTCTCAAACCCGAAATGCTCACAATCACGCCTGACAATCAGAATACTACCATCAATTGGAGACATTGGAAACAAAGAATATCTTCATTTTTATCCGTACTTTCGGACATCACTGACGCTCAGAAACTCCTTATCTTGGTCAATTCAATCAGTGGAACGTTATATGCTCACATCGACGAATGCAAAACGTTCGAAAAAGTTCTCTACAAACTGGAAACATTATTTGTAAAAGCGAAGAACGTTATTTACAATCGACATCTTTTATCTTCAACAAAGCAAAACTAGGAACAAAGTATCGAGAGTTTTTTCAAACTCCTGCAAATCGGAAAAAATTGCGAATTTAAAGCCGTCTCCGCAGACGAGAAGAAGGCGGAGTTTGATGCGGATGTGGATGGTGGGCCAGGAGAGTTGGGAAAGATATGTGGATATGTGGTCAAAGCGACGGAGACGAAAGAGCACTCGAATGGCGGAGTTGATTATTCGTTGTAGGGGTAGGATGATGGGATAGGATGTAGACCGGGGTGTGAGAGAGCAACGTGGATACTTTGGTCTGGAGAAATGACGAATAATCATGGGGATTGATGTTGCACGGCGGAGAGGAGCGAGGAAGGATTGACTTAAAAGTATGTCATAGAGTCTTAGAGTTGAATGAAGTGATGATTTTATGCTGCCAGAAGGAGTTGCATTTGGTACGTAGTAGGTGGAGATGAGACCGTCGATGAGTAAGATAGGTCGGTGCATGGATATGTGCCTTGTTTGGCATTTATTCCAACGTCCCTATCACCCTCTTATGAGTAGGGTTCAATTACGTGGTTCAAATGTTCTTCGCGGTCATTCTTCAACTATTTGAAGAAACAGGGTACAGAAATTTGGCACGATGCAATTTGATAGAAGAATTGTTGAGCTTTGGAACAACCTTGATGCAGACACCGTTGGATGCAATTCACTTAGTACTTTTAAAAGACTACGAATGGATCAAGCAATGTTTCGTGTTGCATTTCCTTATATTAATAACTAATTAACTTATTTACAAACTTATTATGAGCCAGCTATTTGAGCTAATGCTCGTATGTTGTTGAATGTATAATAAATTTTTTAAAGAGAAGATTTATTCAGAATATTGACATCAGAAAATACCCTTTTAAATTGTTCGAAATATTGTTCATTATTAAAAGTTGGATACGTCCTTGTGTACTGATCTACCAAATCTTGTACAACTTGATCGTGAGCAACATATAGCATTTCCTGCCAACCTTGCAATTAGAAATTTAAGGTCTATTTGAATATCTGAGATGCAATTACTGTATGAAATTTTGCTTTTTTCAGATTCCAGCAAAGCGATTTTTCTGAGTATAATTTGTGCTTCCTTACCCAGTGCCCCATTACACGCACACACGAAATAGGAAAAAAGTAACATCTTCTATTTTAAGGACTCGATCGTTGTACTTTGATATTTTTCGTTTGGCGTGATACTCTAAGTGAGATTTTGGATTGTCAGAGATGTACGACGGAGCAAAATGATTAAGTACAACGATGCCCAGTAACAACCGATCCGTTGAATCACCGAACAAGCCGTTGCACTCGATATCTAAACGAGCTTCAATATCGCGAGTTGTTGATGCAATTTCAAAGTCAATATTTTCAGGTATCCAGCGTGGGATTTGTTCGATGGCTACTGATGATGATGATACTTTTGACAGTTTTTTAGCTAGAAAATATCTTACAGTGTTGTGACGTACAATAGGTAATCCACCGACCTGACATGAAAGGCAATGACTCAGTGCAAAGTCAGCTCCACTGCTACAAAAGCGTGGTGGATTCGGTGGGGGCCAACCGTATCGAACTGCTAGAGCATCTTGGAATTGGCGTAAGCTTAGATGACGTCTAAAAAGGACCAATGGCTTCGCTGACAACCAGGTTGATGATCCGGGGATGGACAGGTAATTAATGAAAGAATTTGAACTATATAAACTGGTTAAAAATAAATCTAGTTTCTTTTTTACATATTTCGCCTTTCTGCTCCTTTATGAGTTTGATGATTTTCTCGGGTGAGTTGTCTTCATCGGGACGTAATAAAAGTGAGCACATACGTTGCGAATTTTCAAACTTTAACTGAGAACCTACCAAGGGATCGTCAATCCCTAAACCACCAAGAAGCTTTGGTAATTGTATCATCTGAATTCGTGTTGTGTCTAATTCGACACATGTCATAGCCGGAACCAAGTTGTTCAATATGTACTCCGACAAAACGGAGAAGCAGTTCCTAGCAACTCTACAAGTCCGCTGTACATGTACCATTTGTACTGTAGTAATTGTGCGAGAACAACATATGCCACGTGAGAATCATGTTTAGCAACATCAGCTTAATTCAATACCTGAGAAGACCAATTTTGCACTTCCTCCATTAAAAATTCAGATATGTATTGATCAGTTCCTACAGCGGAGCCCAAAATTCTGGTACCATTTGAAATCATCTTTAATCCAGACTGATGAAAGACCTGTTTTGCATATGACAGATTATCCTCATGTACTACAAGTTGACATTTCTTCTCGTTTAAATTAAAACCATACTTAAAAGATTCTTGATTTAACAGAGCCCACACCTTTACTAGATTATCGACGGTTCCAACACAATTCGCGTCCTCTGCGTACCACTTATTTGTTACCTCAGGATCTTCGTTCTTAATTCGTCTTATCAGGGTAATGATGCTGCAGCAAACGCTATCATAGCGATTGGGTCATCTTAAGTAAACCCTTCTTTAGATAGAATTATATCGTCATCAACATTTAATGTGGCTGGACTCGAATAAATATTTTGTAGTACCGTTGACATTGACGGGCAGACAAATTTCATGTTTGCAAGTGCTAAACTGCGATTGATACAATTGAAAGCATTTGACGCATCAACCTGGAGAATAGTAGCTTTATTCGATTTGTGAAACATTTCAGAAATTGAATGTATGGCCATTTCAACACCACAACGCTGACCCGCACACAGCTGTTCAATACCTGCTGCTGCCTGGATGTCACTTCGAATGACGTTACATAAAACTTTACCTATGATGCGACGAGTAACATCACCTATTCCAATAGGACGGACTCCAGGTTGCTTGTCCAAAGGAATAAGATGACAAGCCGTGAATGCCTCAAGACAACCCTGAGACAGTTTTTGAGTGGCAATTGTGATCGCAAAGTTCGCTAGACTTTCTGCCATTTTTCTTTATGTTGCACCAAATAATTCAAGAAGCATTTGCCAATAGGAAACGTCTAAACCTGGATGTCTCGCGCACCCCTGAGTGCGATGACTAGATGCGATTATATTATCTGCTGATATCGAATTAAAGCGAATGGGATGATGCTCCACCATTTCTGAAAACGTATTATTCAGTAAAGTTTCTGGATACACTTCACGTGGACTCGGATGTAGTTGCCTCAGCTTATCATTCACAGTAGTACCATTTATATTGTCAGTAAGCGTTAGCTTCTTCACCTCGGCGTCTGGATCTGATAAAATGCGCATTGCGGACGATACTTTACCACACCGCATAAGTTTACCAAACTTTTCGATCCAACTAACTTTTGATTTGAGGCAAATTAAATCAGCTAACTGAGTCTACGTATTGTTATATAATTATAAAATAAACAAAACATAATAATGCTAAATCAAAATTTAATAATTTAATAATAAAATTAATAATTGTTTTTAGATTTTCTATAATTTAAATCAAGTTAAAAAATAAAAAATAAAATAAATAAAATTAAAAATAAACGTCATTTTTATGAATTGACTAATAAATAACAGACGTTGTATCAGAATAAGAATTAGAGGTCATCAGGAGGAACTGCTATGCTATCAGGTTTCGGCCCCTAACTCCTCTACCCAACATAGCAGCGGGGCCAAATACATGCTAATGATGTATTTCCTCTGAAATAACTATCTAGTATCTTATTCTAATGCAAAGTATATTATTTATTATCAATCCATAAAAATTTGCCACTTAAGAGTTTAAATTTATTCTTTATATTATTGTGTTGATTTATATATTTTACTATTTTCTGCTTGATGTTATTTTTATAGTAACCTAGTTTAAAATATGTATCTATTAAATTATTTAAATGATTTTGAAGAAAGCCAATATCATTACATATTGTTGCAATTCTTAAAATTTCATTATTTAATGTATTATATTTTATATTATATGGTATGCATGAATGCTCATGCAAAAATATGTTTCTTGTAAATTTAAATATGTCATCTTTACGATATAAATTAATAGTAGTTTTAGTTAATGTTAATTTAATGTTCATATCTAGATATACACCTTCTTTATCATTAATATTGGTTTTGTTAAGAATAAGGCTTTCTGGATAAATGTGCGCACTAATTGAATAAAAATTATTAGAATTAAATACACATATATCATCAATGTATCGAAACATATATTTCATATATTTATATTGTTTAGATTTAGTTTTTACACAATTATGAACAAATTCATATTCTATAAAGCTTAAAAACAAGTCAGCTATAATTGGGCTACTATTGCCACCAATTGGAACACCTTTTACTTGTCTAAATATAGATGTCCCTACTTTTAAATAATTTTGATTTATCAAAATATTTAAGGATTCTATTAATTCAATTTTATCCATATATTTATATTTATTTGATGGTTTAATTTTTGTTAGATAGGCGTTATAATTATTATAACATATATATGTATATCTTTTTCCGAATATAAGGTTAATTAATTTTACTAACGCTTCTTTAATATCTACTAAATCTAGATTTGTATAAAGCGTACTAAAATCGTATGTATTTATATTTTGAAAATTTATTCCTTTTGTCTGTTCTAAAAATTCTTTTGTAGAATTAATACTGAAATAGTGTTTTATACCAGTATTAATTTCGATTACCTTGCAATATCTTTTAAAATGTGTTTTAATTACTTTAAGTATTTTATTCATATAGACAGAAAGTGGTTTTAATGTACATTTAAACGCACTACATATGAACCTAGGTTTTATTGGATTTTTATGTAATTTTGGATTCCAATATAATATAGGTATAGTTTTATTATTTAATTCAACCTTTATGCCCTTTTTATCCATTATAGAACAGTGACTTGTAATAATTGTTTCTAAACTCAACTCACTACGTTCATATGTTGGATTTACATTTAAATCATTAGAATTAACCTCTTTCATTAGTATATCATAATAAAGCTTTTTGCATATGAAGACAAAGTTATTACTAGCTTTATCAATAGTTGTTATTATATAGTTATCCTTTAATAACTAATACGTAGTTTTGATCGACTGAAGAATAACTTTTGATCGACTGAAGAATTCACTTTGTAAAAATGCGGCCTCTGAGTATAACTCCAACAATAAACCATCTTTCCAAAGTCTTAAACGACGCTTGACAGTCTGTCTGACAGTTTTGCAGCCGGTATTCTGAGTGCGTTGGAACACTAGTTGGCAAAGTAAAACAATCGATTTAAGAGAGCCTGACATTTCCGAGATGTGTGAATAAGCGACTGTGTGCAATTGCGACAATATTTCAGCAAACGAGTCTATAACTTTGTACTTGAAAATTTGATATAGATTAGGACGCCACTTGACGACAAGATAGTAAAGACGATCCCTAATAGATCTTAGATCAAGTTGTGAAATAGATGAATGCATTTGCAACTCGTTACTGTGTTCGATTGAATGAATATTCATTATAAGTGCTCGATTTGAGCAAGACGCTGCTGCACAGTTCACACATGATTTATTGCCCTTCTTGCATTTACAGTTGAGACATCTGGCATTTGGACCATTGCAACCGCAACATTTCGCTACGTAGGCGGGCTTACCTTTCGGCATCAAGTTGATGCCGGATGCACAGTAGAAAGGGTATTCAAAATTATTTGTTGTTGGTGTAAAAGTGATGTTTGTTGAATTCAAACAGGAAATATTAATTACAATTTGCTTGACAATTCGATTGACAATTGTATATATTATTGTAAGTAGTTATTGATTGTAATAAACTTGAGAGGTTCACGACCATTGAAAGAGTCCACTTCATTTCTGCTATACTATCAAACTTGGGCGATGCAGGAATAATACAACATCACTCCTTAAGCGTATGACTGCACTTTAAACTAAGGCAAGATACACAGGCATAATATCGAAATTACGTGCTCGTATTGGTATATTGTTTCTAAGAATTATACCAAGCTGGATCCCGATCAGCAAATCATAGATCGAATTGTATTTATATTAGTTCTCAAACTTGTATGAATATTAGATATCAAATGTATGTAAAATAGTTCATTAATAATAATGTAGAGGAAATTTATTAGGGCACTGCGTCTCTCGACTTGGCCAAATGAAAGAAATTGAATAAAACATTGTGCAACGACTTCATTTGAAATAATATCAATATTTGATAGTCCACCGCTAGTCCCCAACAGGCAAAAAGAAATTTAGCAGGTTTATCAAGTTAGGCGTAAACTTAACCAATCGATCTTCTTCAAAGATTTTTGCGCTAACACCGTGCACTCAAATACGTGGTATGAAGACTCACATCTATCACCACAGAAAAACACACACGAAACTCCACGTTTATGGACGGGTATGCGAGTGCGACAAAACTTGTCGTGATATCCGTGTAAAGAAACCCTCTAAACGCGGGGGCGTTTAGAAGCGCCCCCGCGTTTGTGGACTGGTATGCATACCCGTTTATACCATAAACGGGTATGCCTCGCATACCCGTTTATGGACGGGTATGCGAGGGGGCGTTCATTAATACTAATTCATTCCGCAGGTGATAGTCAAATTGTGTACAAAAGTGGAAAAAGATAAGTGAATCGCACTATGAGTAGCGAATATTGTATTCGATAAAGCATGCCCATCAAAGACATTCACGCATTTTTAACAAACTAGAATGCTAAACACACTGCATTTTTCTTAATTATGGGTTGAAGTATGCTTAAAGTATTCACGAAATATGATGGAAACTCAATAGTCACTTCAGTTCATTCAAAATAAAAAAGACTATCTGAAAAATGTTAACGTGTTCGATCCTTAACTGTACGTTTCCCCAATTTATCAACAATTGAGTTTGCAGTCTTCGTGTGCTTCTGAACATGTTTTCGTTTAGAGGATTTCTTGGCACGGATTTTCACGAAAGGTTCTGTCATACTCGT
>WNNJ02000168.1:0-49955 GCA_012934845.2 Pomphorhynchus laevis | reverse complement strand
GGCAGCGGAATTCAGTAAATTCTGGTTTCGTATATTCATTTAACAAGTCCACGGCCTATCTTATAAATAAACTAAAGACAATTAATCAAGCAACGAATGAACGACAATCAAGCAAGCTTTTTCTTATCACAAGAACTAACCACACAAAGTGAATATCAAAACTACAAATAGCTATTACAGCCATCTGTGATGATCGTCATGAGACATTTCGACTGAATAATTCAGGTCATCTTCGTGTCCCCGGTCCTATTAAAAGGCGTCCCTGGCTTTAGTATACTTCTGAACGCTTGGTAGGCAAATTACTCCCTTTTTCAAGATAATTTATAAGAAAGAATAAAATAAACCAAAATATAATCAAACTTGCTTCAAAACTTGAAGAATAATGCTGTATTAATAATACATAGTTTCAGTATTTCTGACAGGCAATATTACCGTGTAAACAATCGACCGGTCAATACAAACATGTCAGTAGAAAACATTATATCAGATAACTGAGTTAATGTACTAGGTTAAAATAACGGGTAAATACTGTTTAAAATGTATTTACATACCCGAATATGTTTAGACATAACACAAAATAAATATCCAAATTTGACTTGTAAAATTGGGACAAGTCGAAAAGGATAGGAAATCTTAAGATTAAAATATCTCAAGAAGAAGAAAAGGATCTGCAAACTTCAGATCGCTGCGCTCACAAAGATCGCTGTTCAAGCAAATTACAACCTTAAACACACAATCGTCGGCTCGCTTCGCTCGCCGACGCACAAAATAAATGGTGCGAACAAGGCGTAAAGCATCAGCTATAGACAACAGTTCTCGTCAGCAATGTTCGCTTGGTGGATCGGTAAACACTGGATGTTGTCCCATATGCAGAGGAGTTTATCGGCTTAATGCTTCAGGGTGTCTTCGCGTTCACGGTCACTTGGACTCAAGATGCTCAGGCTCGGGTCAATCATTGAATTTCGGCTCAATTAATTTGACGTCTCTAGATGGAGCTGGTCAAGTTGCTTTTGTGGGCGTGCGGGACTCCTTTGGAGCATCATCTGATCTCAGGTCGGCTACACCGCCTGTGGAGTTGTCGAGCAGTCCTTTCAAGGAACCTACGCGCACCACTTCAGAACTTTTACGCAGGGTTTGGATGCAACCCGTAAATACGATTAAGCGCATACCGTGGAACCTGCGCCGTCGAATTGCAAATATTTACTCGTCGTTACTTTTACAGGCTATGTGTTCAAACTCATTTCACGACTGGGAACGTTTGCTATGCTTTCCGAAATTCTGTCTTGCGTCTACGATGAATCGTGCTCAAGCCTGCGATCACACTGGGACAAAGATAAGCTTGCTTTTGGACAAGTTCGAAACCGGCGAAGATGGTGATTGCTTTTCTCCATCGGATGTTCGACCCTCCAGAAAGCTCAACAGATTTGTTTCGACGAACAACGACTATTCAGAGGCGATCGAATTAACAAGAAGTGGAAATTATGGGAAAGCGATGCGACGTCTTACTTCAAGTAATATTTGCGAGTATTCACAATCCACACGCATACAATTGTCCGTGCTACATCCAGTGAACGGTGATCTCCCAGCCTCTCGCCCTCCATGCCTGACATTGCCTTTATCAGTCGACTCGGACATTATTCAGGCCGCAGTCTCATCTTTTCCTTCCCTTACTTCCCCTGGAAGCTTGGGTTTGAGAGCGGAACACTTAAAAGACATGATGTCGGTTGATCACGGGGTTCTTTTAGGGCGACTCACTTCGCTGGTCAACTACCTGATTGCGGGCTTAGCTCCAGTCGAACTTTCTCCGTTCTTAGCTGGAGCTAGTCTACTGGCCTTAAGTAAGCCTGACGGAGGAGTCCGCCCCATTGCAATTGGGGAAACATTACGTCGCTTATGTGCCAAATGCATTTGTCGAAAACTCCGGTCGCGGTTTTCAGAATCGCTCTTACCTCACCAGCTCGGTGTCGCTACGCCAAACGGTATGGAGCAGATTATCCATAGAGTCCGTCGACTACACCATCTTCAACACCAGAATGACGATTGGGTTTGGGTCAAAGTTGACATTACCAATGCCTTCAATACGCTGAGCCGCAGATCCTTTATTGACGCTGTAAGGAGTGAGTTCCCTGAAATAAGTAGGTGGATATCCTGGTGCTATGGATCTGGTTCAAACCTTCGATTTGGGAACATGGAGCCTCTTCAATCCTTGAGCGGAGTGCAACAAGGGGATCCTCTTGGTCCCTTATTGTTTTGCCTAGCTTTGAAACCGATAATCGCCTCAATATCTACAATCGAGGGGATCGGCTTAAACTTGTGGTACCTCGATGACGGCATAGTGGGCGGAAGACCAGAGGCTGTTGGCAAAGCATTATCTCTGCTCTCTTTAGATTTTCCAGCGATTGGGTTGTCGTTAAACTGGAAAAAGACCGAACTGATAGGAAAGGCTAGTAATATCGATCTGGTAAAGAGATTATGCCCAGGGATTACTTTGGTTAATTCAACAGACAACTTCACAATTCTAGGGAGCCCTGTCGGTTCCCAGGAACACTGCTCATCACACCTCATTAATAAGGTACTCCCGGCACTGCAACTTGACCTAAAGACACTAGAAAACTTGCCGGACCCTCAGGTTGCTTTCATCCTGCTGCGCAATTGCGCATCTGCCGCACGAGTAAATCATCTGATGCGTACGGTAGATCCCGCCTTCGCTCAAAAATTTTTCCGGCTTTTCGATGACTTGGTCTTAGATTGCTTCAGCAATATAACGTCTATTCACCCGGACAAGAAAACATGGTCACAAGCTTGCTTACCCCTGAAGATGGGAGGATTGGGCCTTCGAAGCTGTGTCGAACACTCCGCAGCGGCGTTTCTTTCAAGTGTGGAAATGGTCGCTAAACAATCGAACCTCGACCCTTACTCTTTCCCCAGTTTTGAATCTGCAATTTCTAACTTTCCGCATGATGACAGAGGACTACAATCAAATCAACGGGGTCTTTCTCACAGCATCGACGAGACTTCGCGTCGCAAGCTATTGGAAAGCGTCGATTGCTCCAATTCAGCCAGATTATTGGCAGTTTCGCGTCCGCATGCGTGTGCATGGCTGCAGGCTATACCAAACAAAGCCACGCTTATGAATCTTGCGCCGAATGAATTTGTGGTGTTGCTTCGTATGTGGTTGGGAATGCCGCTCTGTAAGGGTGACTACCGTTGCAGACGCTGCCTTAGAATGGCAGACAAGTTTGGTTTCCACGCCCTAACCTGTCAATTTGGCGGGTACCCCGGTATTCGACACGATGGACTTCGAGACACAATATTTCAGGCGGCAGTTTCTGCAGGACTGAGAGTCGCGAAGGAGGTACCCAATCTCGTGCGCAACTTACGAGAGAGACCAGCCGACATTTTGATTTACGAGGATCCCCCTCTAGCAGTCGATTTTGCGGTGACAAACCCTCTGCAAAATGCCTACGTTTCCATGGCTGCTAAGATTCCTGGATATGCTGCAGACAGATATGCAGCATGTGTCAAGGACCGAAAATACAAGCGGAAAATGGAGGAAAGTGGGTATTGTTTCTCGGCCGCAGTTATAGAGACATATGGAGGTTGGAACGCCCAGGGGGAAAAACTTGTCAGATTCATTGCCCGATCTATGTCTTGGCGAGGCAATATTTCGTATAGCAAGGCGGCAAACCAGCTCTTTCAGCGTGTCTCGATCTCCCTGATGAGAGGGAATGCCAAAGCGATTCTCAAGAGCCTCGAAGATTTGGGGAGACCTATAATAGAAAGCAGTGTTGGTCTTTACGACGACCCAACCCCGCGTCTCAACCCTTCGGAATTTCTTACTCAGGTGGCAGCCTTATCCGAAGAAATCGTCATTCGAGAAACCATCCTTCCTACAGTCAGAAATGTGGACATCCATATCAATGATGTCAATCAAAATCTTCGAATCTTACATAGCGGAGGCGTTCTCGACTTTCAAACTGGGAAAGATGAAAGCCCGATCAAACAGACACCCTCATACCCCACACGCTTACTTGTGACACAGAGTAGTAACACTGAGAACGAGGGCGTAGTGGCCACGACGAGCGTTATCGGAATAGAACAACCTTGCAATAAAACGAACCTAATAAATTTTGATTGTGAAGGTTGGACTGGACAGAATTTTGTGATTGCTGGGGACAGTGCGGGCCACAACTTCGTGATGTCTGTATTTCTTATGTCAATGAAGAGAGGAATTCGAATACCTGATCGATTATTTGGATTTTGCCCAGCCTACTGCTTAAGCTCGGGTATTTCACCTAGCCGACTTGTTAGCCTGGTAGGCCCATTTCTTAATTTCAGCGTCATGACGACATGCGAAGAAACAAAGGGACTGGGGAAGGTTGTGGTTGCAGGTGGCTTTACTGATGCGCCCAATGTGATAAGGGGAATAAACATGGACACGTTTGACGTCCAGAATACCAGCATAATGAGCCGCAAATCTCCTCTTACAATTTGTATAACAAACGAAGAATTGGTGCCAAAATATTTTGAACTGGATGAGCATACATGTGCAGTAGACGCCAACGCAGGGTCAATATTGATTTTCGACTATTCAAAAGAATCAAATCAAATTATCAATTCAAATCAAGTAATAGGCGATATTGGAAGCCTCTGCTACCTGGATTATACGAAATCACAGCTGTTGTCACTGGATTCAATCCGCCTCGGAGGACCGGGACTGTACGAGATGCCGACAAATATGTGTCCGCGAACGCCACTCAACAGCCTGCCGAATCCAGCAAGGGGAACGGAAAGACGTCAGAGGCAGAGAAGTCGACGGATGTGGCAGCAACAGAGGAGGACAACGACGCTGTTTTTCTTACCGCCTCGGAGGACCGTGACTGTACGAAATGCCGACAAATATGTAGACACCTTGCAACAGCTTGCCGAATCCAGCAACGTGGACGGGGAGACGTCAAAGGCAGACAAGTCCACGGATAAGGCGGAATCAAAAGAATAGCGACGCTGTTTTTCCTTAAAATTTTATTTATCTTTATTTTTATTTATTTGAACTGTATATTGATTGCTGGATAAATTATATTTATTAAAATATCTATTTTTGTAATTAGACATAACACACAAAATACATATCCAAATTTGACAAGTCAAATTTCAAAATAAATAGACTCAGTAAATTATCTGATTTGACATAAAGAGGATTTACTGGTCAGTAAAAATTGACAATTAAATTGTGCACTTGTAAAAAAGGGAGAAAAAGATCAACAATGTGCAAAAATATTCAGTACATTCAACAAAGACAAGGTGGCGTACAAAACTAATTAGCCATTTTAGAAATTAGCAAACAATAACTTAACTATAAAATGACCTAAAACAGAATATCGGGATCATCTTCAAAAATCAGGGATTGACTATTTGCATTGTAATCTTCTTCTGGTAATATTTTGCCTTCATCTTCTTCAAGTCTCACTTAACTTGTTACTAGCAAAGTTGTGCACGATCGAACAAAAGATACAATCGCAAATGACAGACAAAGTGCAAAAACTGAAATCTTGAAATTAGTCAAGAAAAACATACTATATTACAAAGAATTACATTACATTACAAAAGAGGGTGATAACATTCCGCCTGAATTATGTAAAAAATCTTTTAAGCCATACGCGAATGACGATAACAGCATTTTAAAGATTTCGTTATCACTGACTCATCAGTGCCAGATTCCTCCACTGCTGAAATTAGCAAACAATTACTTAACTTGTTACTGGCAAAGTTGTTCGCAATCGAACAAAATATACAATCGCAAATGACAGAAAATTTTGCAAAAGGCAAAAATTAAAAAGTTTGACAAAGTGCAAAAACTAAAATCTGGAAATTGGTGAAGGCAAATATACTACTACACTCTTTTTTATAATGATACTCTATACGGTATCAGTATTTGATACCGTTTCGTCATCACTATGACTCAAAGGTGCCAGATCCCGCCCGCTGGTGGATGCAGAGGAGGACAAGCAGACGGCAGGATACAAGTGATGTACATAAGTTACTAGAACACATCTTTACTATCATAGAGTGCTAAACCAGCAACAAACTTCACAAAAAAAGCATCATTAGCAAAGTTACTGGCAAACACTAGCGCATGTATCTTTTGTATCGGCTAGTTTCTTATCTCAAATTAAAGTTATACCATTCTGCTTTAATTCTGTAAACAATCTTTTACGCCATACGAAAAAGAATAACGATAAAAGTATTTGATACCGTTTCGTCATCACTATGACTCAAAAGTACCAGATCCCGCCCGCTGGTGGATGCAGAGGAGGACAAGCAGACGGCAAGATACAAGTGATGTGCATAAGTTACTAGAACACCTCTTGTACTATCATAGAGTGCTAAACCAGCAACAAGTTTCACAAAAAAAGCATCATTAGCAAAAGCACTGGCAAATGCCAGCGCAGTTATCTTTTATAGAGGCTAATTTATCATCTTACACAATAGTGATACCATTAAGCGTGAATTATGTAAACAATCTTTCAAGCCAGACGCGAAAGAACGACTTAAACAGTATTTGATACCGTTTCGTCATCACTATAACTCATAAGTTCCAGATCACTCCTACTGCTGGATGAAGAGGAGGACTAGCAGACGGCAAGAAACATATTATGTGCATGAACTGCTAGGACAGCTTTAGTACTATCATGTCAGTAGAAAAAAATATATCAGCTAACTGAGTCAACGTAGTAGGTGAAAATACTGGGTTAAATAGTGTTTAAAATGTGTTTCCATACCCAAATTTGAATTATAGAAAATCTTAAGATAAAAATATTTATTTTTGTAATTAGACATAACACAAGATACCTATCCAAATTTGGCAAATCAAATTACAAAATAAAAAGACTCAGCTAATTATCTGATTTGACAAAAAAGTGATTTACTGATTAGTAAAAATTGACAGTTAAATTGTGCACTTGTAAAAAAGAGAAAAAGATCAACAGTGTGCACAGCTATTCAGTATATTCAACAAAGACGAAGTGGCATACAAAACTAATTAGCCATTTTAGAAATTAGCCAGCAATTACTTTACTTCTTACTAGCAAAGTTTTGCGCAATTGAACAAAATATACAATCGCAAATGACAAAAAATTTTGCACAAAGACAAAAATGTAAAAGCTGGACAAAGTGCAAAAACTAAAATCTGGAAATTGTTCAAGGCAAATATACTACTATACTCTTTTTAAGAACAACATAATTATATTCAATCCTTAATGTAAGTGGTCTGTTTTTTATAGCATTAGCTTTTAAATATATACAAGTGCTACATATTTTGATATTTTTTACAATTTAGCAAACAATCGTTTGTCATGTTTAATAAAAGAGCGAATAATTTTAAAGGATTTTATAGAAGAAGTGGTACACGTGGATCACACCGTGTTTGATGGCATAAGCACAGACTTTTAATGTGGCGACACCAACACATACCTTTTGGTTGCATTAATGTATTTTCCATTTGGAAATTGCAATCAGTATGTATATAAATAAAAATGAATTAGTCACAATATTTATAATTTAGGATCAAGTTGGTGTTTTTTATGACGACAATAACTTTATTATTTCTGGCGGCATTCATTGTATTCACATGGTATATGTACAAGCGTGGATGGAGCAAGACAAACAAATGATTTAATTCAGTTCTATGTTTATTCAACAAAATTTGGTTTTTGACTGTAATTTTGTTTTCTTTTTGATTTTAAATTTTTGTTTCGACTGCAAATTTTTAAATCGGGTTTAAATCTTTTGGTTATTACAACTTACAATCAATAATTAAACATTCAAACATTCAGTTAAGCATTCGACTATTTTAAATCCTTTGTTTATTAAAACTTACAAGGCAGCGGAATTCAGTAAATTCTGGTTTCGTCTATTCATTTAACAAGTCCACGGATTATCTAATAAATCAATAAACGACAATCATTCAAGCAACGAATGGACAACAATCAAGCAAGCTTTTTCTTATCACAAGAACTAACCACACAAAGGAAGTTTCGAAACTAAAAATGGCTGATACAGCCATCTGTGATGTTTGTCATAGGACATTTCAACTGAATAATTCGTTTCGTCTTCGTGTCCCTGGTCCTATTACAAGGCGATGCCCTGGCTTTAGTAGACTGCCGTATTCCGATCGCCTACAATCGGTCAATACTGAAGTCAATTGGTGTATTCATATCTTGCGAAAGACACGACTCTACCGGAACCGATCAGCAACTCGTCTGGAATCGCGATTGGAGTTTTTCTATAAGAGTAAAGTATTTGTCCGAGTAGAGCGTCGAACGATCAGCTACGCATGGTGTGTTGGTCCAATCAATACTGTAAAGTGCATTCCATGGAGTTTGCGTCGTCGAGGAGCAAATATTTTCTCTAGTCTAATTCATCGAGATACTTCCTCACAGTCTATCTATGACTGGGTTCGCCTTTAGAGTTTCCTAAAATCGTATTTACAGGCTGAGACTACATGTGAACAATGTGGGAATCGCGTTGTTTCACACATATCTTTTTGCATGGACTTGTTCAGGAAAGGTAACGAGAATAAATGTATTTCGAAATTTTCAATAAAAACGCCGGTTTGTGTATTGTCCGAATAATTCTGTCACCAAACTTAACACCACCAAAGCGATCGATTGTGCTAAAGCGAGAATTATGGAGGTCATGCTTCGATTGACCCTTAGCTGCCTATGTAATTCTTCACTTTCTAAACAGGAAAATCTAATTCAGCTACATCCGCTGTCCAGCGAAGTCCCAGATTCCGCGCCATTGCCTTTGTCTTCTCGCGTGTCAGCTGATGCGGAAACCCTTCGGGTCGGGATTTCGTCGTTCTCGTCTTCTACTTCTGCAGGTTGCTACGGATTGCGAGCAGAACATTTGCAGGATATGTATCAGTAGACCATGGTTCTCTTCTCTACCGGCTCTCGACACTGATCAACCACTTGATCGGTGTCGTAGGACGGTAGGGAAGTAAATATTGACAGTTAAATTGTGCACTTGTAAAAAAGAGAAAAAGATCAACAGTGTGCATAGCTATTCAGTACATTCAACAAAGACAAAGTGGCATACAAAACTAATTGAAATTAGCCAACAATTACTTTACTTATTACTAGCAAAGTTTTGCGCAATTGAACAAAATATACAATCGCAAATGACAGAAAATTTTGCACAAAGACAAAAATGTAAAAGCTGGACAAAGTGCAAAAACTAAAATCTGGAAATTGTTCAAGGCAAATATACTACTATACTCTTTTTAAGAACAACATAATTATATTCAATCTTTAATGTAAGTTGACTGTTTTTTATAGCATTAGCTTTTAAATATATATAAGTGCTACATATTTTGATATTGTTTACAATTTAGCAAACAATCGTTTGTCATGCTTAATAAAAGAGCGAATAATTTTAAAGGATTTTATAGCAGAAGTGGTACACCTGGATCACAACGTGTTAGATGGCATAAGCCCAGACTTTTTATATGGCTACACCGACACATACCTTTTGTTCGCATTAATGTATTTTCCATTTGGAATTGCAATAAGTAAGTATATAAATAAAAATGAATTAGTCACAATATTTATATTTTAGAATCGAGTCGATGTTTATTATGACGACAATTACTTTATTTTTTCTGGCGGCATTCATTGTATTCACATGGTATATATACAAGGGTGGATGGAGCAAGACAAACAAATGATTTAATTCAGCTCTATGTTTATTCAACAAAATTTGGTTTTTGACTGTAATTTCGTTTTCTTTTTGATTTTAAATTTTTGTTTCGACTGCAAATTTTTAAATCGTATTTAAATCTTTTGGTTATTACAACTTACAATCAATAATTAAACATTCAAACATTCAGTTAAGCATTCGACTAATTTGAATCCTTTGTTTATTAAAACTTACAAGGCAGCGGAATTCAGTAAATTCTGGTTTCGTCTATTTATTTAACAAGTCCACGGATTATCTAATAAATCAATAAACAACAATTAATCAAGCAACGAATGAACGACAATCAAGCAAGCTTTTTCTTATCACAAGAACTAACCACACAAATGAAAATTTCGAAACTACAAATGGCTGATACAGCCATATGTGATGTTTGTAATGAGACATTTCGACTGAATAATTCGTGTCGTCTTCGTGTCGCCGGTCCTATTACAAGGCGATGCCCTGGCTTTAGTTGACTGCCGTATTCCGATCGCCTACAATCGGTCGATACTGAATTCAATTGGTGTATTCCTATTTTGCGAAAGACACAACTCTACCGGAACCGATCAGCAACTCGTCTGGATTCGCGATTGGATGTTTTCCATAAGAGGAAAGTATTTGTCTGAATGAATAGACTGCGAGATACTCCCTTACAGTCTATACATGACTGGGTTCGCCTTTAGAGATTCCTAAAATCGTGATTACAGGCTGAGACAACACGTGAACAATATGGGAATCGCGTTTTTTACACATATCTTTTTGCATGGACTTGTTCAGGAAAGGTAACGAGAATATATGTATTTCGAAATTTTCAAAGAAACGCCGGTTTGTGTATTGTCCGAATAATTCTGTCACCAAACTTAACACCACCAAAGCGATCGATTACAGTAGATACGTCAGCACGAGAGCCAATACGATGATTGGATTTGGATCGCAGGATTGTTGCCACCTGACCTCATATATGTTCTGGCAGGCGCCAAACTTCTAGTTTTGAATAAGCCCGCTGATAGGATTTGTTCTATTCCTGTTGGTGTTAAGTTGCGCCACTTGTGTACCAACTGCATATGTATTAGACTATGTTCACTATTTGCTGAGGCACTTCAACCCAAACAGCTCTGCGTCGCGGTTCCAAACAGAATGGAAGAAATTATACAGCAGATACGTCAGCTACATCACGTTCAGCGCCAATGGCTGGGTCCATTTTTCACATTATGTGAAAAATTGTTCCTTTTTTCACATAAATTTTTTACCCCTAAAATGAAAATAAATCTCAGTGGAAAAATAATAAAGAGCAATAGAGGAGGTGATAAAATAGCTTATGAAGGCTATTTCTACAATTACACAAAGACCGAGTTGGGCAAGAAGCATTGGCGCTGCATTAAGCGAGGGTGTAACTCAATATTGAAGACGGATATTGGGAATGTATTGTGGGATGTAGTAGGTGTTCATAACCATCTAAGACAGAGGTGGGCATCTACGGCCTCGGAGGCCGCATGCGGCCTCCGAGCCTAGTTTATGCGGCCTCCGAGCATTTTTCAAAAAAAGGCAAGATAGAAATTATCATATTAACAATGTATTTTTTCTCTAATTTTTTATTTAGATACTTTTCCTTTGAATCTTATCATTTTTTGATATTTACAAGAAAATTTTTGGTTACCCCATCAGATGTCATCGCAAAAAAAGAGAAAGATAGATTCAGAGAATAGAGTTTTTAATATAGAATGGGAATATGATTACTTCTTTGTTCAGAGTAAAAACGGGATGGTGTGCTTAATTTGTAGAGCTAACTTAACAACGATCAAGAAATTCAATGCAGAAAAACATTATGGCACGCATATCAATATGCCAATATGTAGACTTGATGGTGAGTGTAGAAAAGAGAAAATTCTAGAACTAAAAAAATCAATCAAAAAACAACAAACATTATTCAAGAATATATTCAATTTGGGACTTTTACAAACAAAAGCGAGCTATTTGATTGCACATCTTATGGGTAAAAGAGGAAAGCCATATTCCGACTCAGAATTCATCAAAGAGGCCATAACTACAACAGTAAAATGCATAGATCCAGATAAAGTTGAAAAATATGAGAATCTTGCGCTCTCTCGGCGAACAATAGTCAGTCGCCAAACCGATATTGCGAAAAATTTACAACAAAAACTATCTTTTCTCTTAGCAGATCCAAATGCATTCTATTCATTGGCTATTGATGAGTCAACTGATTCTACTGACTCTGCCCAATTACTCATTTTTATACGAATCGTTGACAAAAATTTCAATCTACGAGAAGAACTATTAGGTATGCAAACTCTAAAAGGGCAAGCTCGTGGAATTGACATCTTAGAAAAAGTGCAAGATCAAATTCAAAAATTAAAAGTCAATCCAGAATTTCTAGTGAGTATTTGTACTGACGGTGCTCCTTCAATGGTAGGAAAAAATTCGGGATTTATTGCAAAGATGAAAGATATTATTAAACCACTGGAAATTCGTTCCTTTCATTGCATATTACACCAACAAAATCTTTGCATAAAATCCGTTTCATTGGGATCAGTTTTCAAGAAAGTGAACGAAATTGTAATTTTCATTCGTTCAAACGCAACAAGACACCGCCAATTCAGATCAATGATGGAAAATGACGAGTTTCACGGCAGTTATGATCTCTTATACCACTCAAGCGTTAGATGGCTTTCTGAGGCAAACGTTTTGAAGCGAGTATTTGATATAAGAGAGAAAATAATTCAATTCTTTTCAAATCTGAACAAGAGTTGCGATCTTTCAAATATTTATTTCATAATCTAATGTCATTTCTAGTTAATATCATGATGAAGCAAAGAGAGCTCAATCTTTCTTTACAAGGTCAGAAAAATAACATTTTTGCTTCTTGGAAAAAGGTGAAGGCATTTCGTGCAACCATCATATTATTGAGAAACCAAATCAAGGACAAGCATTTTTCAAAAATTCATTTTACATATTTGCACGAAGTTACACGTCTGAACTATCCGACAGCTGAAATGCTTGAGAATTATGAAAGATATTTGACTGATCTGCACACCCAATACCAATCTCGATTCAATGATTTTGACGCATTTGAGTCAGAACTGACGCTTGTATTTGAGCCCCATCTTGTCGAAATTCATAAAGTAGAAGAGGAATTTCAAATCGAAATAATCGAGTTGCTGAATGATAATATTCTTATCAATCGCTTTGTTCAGAATCATGATATCTACGATATATGGCGCTTCGCATCAAAATATTCAGCCCTACAGAAAAATGCTCAGAAGATATTGACTATATTTTCAACAACTTACTGTTGCGAATCTGCATTTTCCCACATGACGAAGATAAAATCATCACAAAGAACATCTTTATCAGACAATCATCTTGAAGAAAGCCTCATTCTGCGAACAAGTAAACTAGAACCAGACATTGATCAATTAACACAGGCTAAATATAAAAAAAGTTTGGATCAAATGAATGAATTGATTCTTAGCACCAAGTGGATATGATTCTGTTTTTATTACATATTTTTTCAAAAAGATCGAATTAATTATTTCATACTCATGTGGCCTTTTCAATTTTTGGAAACTTCGATTTGGCATTTTGATGCTCAGCCCTCGCCCACCCCTGATCTAAGAGATGAAGTTAAATATCATCGAACACTTCTCAAAGAAAAAATAAGGACCAGGGCTTTAAATTCAAACGAATCATCGAGGAATGTAGTCCTAAATGTTATAAAGGATAATCAAACTATAAAGGTTCCTCTAAATTTGAAGAAACTTAATAGCTATGTAACAGATGAAAGAAGGAAAAACAACTTTACAACAGTAAAAGATTACGACATTCCTTTGGAGCTCTAAACTACTACAGATAATAAGAAGTTTTTATTTTTTGATAGTGGAGTTAAAGATAAGGATAGGGTCGTAATAACAAGATTTTACTACTTCTTCATGAAGATATAAAAATACCCGAAGATCCCGTGAAATCCCTTTTGGCTTCCTACAAGTTGCTTCCAAGTATAGATTATCTCAAGCATATTGCTCTAAATTTTCATTGGAAACTTGACTAATAAAAATTTTATTTAATTTTTTTTACCCCTGTTTTTCATATGTGAAAAAAAGGACCATTTTTCACATAATGTGAAAAATGGTCCTAACGAGCGCTAATACGATGATTGGATTTGGATCAAGGTTGACTTGAAGAATTAATTCAACTGTTTAAGTCCTAGGTTTTTGTGATTACTGCTAAGGAAATTTGAATACTAAAATACTCCCATCGCTGCTGCATGATCTGGAAAAACTGGAAAATACCCCGACCCACAGATTGCATTTACATTAATCAGGTATTGTGCATCCGCATCCAAAGTCAAACACTTAATGCGCGCGGTAATACTTAAGTTAATGATTAATGACGATAGCAAAAATACATTCAGAATTACGATTTTAAAAGATTTTACATTTGTTGACCTCAAACCATAATTCTGAATCATTGTGTATTATTTATTAGTCAATGTATAAAAAATGACTAATACATATGAGACATGTTTAGTAACATACATTATTCGGTCTTTTAAACGTGATTACATGAAGTACTTTACATTTCTAAGTGTAAGCTTCTTAACGCATGATAGGCAAATTACTCCCTTTTTCAAGATAATTTATAAGAAAGAATAAAATAAACCAAAATATAATCAAACTTGCTTCAAAACTTAAAGAATAATGCTGTATTAATAACACATAGTTTCAGTATTTCTGACAGGCAATATTACCGTGTAAACAATCGACCGGTCAATACAAACATGTCAGTAGAAAACATTATATCAGATAACTGAGTTAACGTACAAGGTTAAAATATCGGGTTAAATACTGTTTAAAATGTAATTACATACCCGAATATGTCTAGACATAACACAAAATAAATATCCAAATTTGACTTGTAAAATTGGGACAAGTCGAAAAGGATAGGAAATCTTAAGATTAAAATATCTATTTTTGTAATTAGACATAACACACAAAATACATATCCAAATTTGACAAGTCAAATTACAAAATAAATAGACTCAGTAAATTATCTGATTTGACATAAAGAGGATTTACTGGTCAGTAAAAATTGACAATTAAATTGTGCACTTGTAAAAAGGGAGAAAAAGATCAACAATGTGCATAAATATTCAGTACATTCAACAAAGATTAGGTTGCGTACAAAACTCATTAGCCATTTTAGAAATTAGCAAACAATTACTTAACTTGTTACTAGCAAAGTTGTGCACAATCGAACAAAAGATACAATCGCAAATGACAGACAAAGTGCAAAAACTGAAATCTCGAAATTAGTCAAGAAAAACATACTATATAACAAAGAATTACATTATATTACAAACGAGGGTGATAACATTCCGCCTGAATTATGTAAAAAATCTTTTAAGCCATACGCGAATGACGATAACAGCATTTTAAAGATTTCGTTATCACTGACTCATCAGTGCCAGATGCCTCCACTGCAGAAATTAGCAAACAATTACTTAACTTGGTACTAGCAAAGTTGTGCGCAATCGAACAAAATATACAATCGCAAATGACAGAAAATTTTGCAAAAGGGATAAATTAAAAAGTTCGACAAAGTGCAAAAACTAAAATCTGGAAATTGGTCAAGGCAAATATACTACTATACTCTTTTTTATAATGATACTCTATACGGTACTCTGAACGGTATCAGTATTTGATACCGTTTCGTCATCACTATGACTCAAAGGTGCCAGATCCCGCCCGCTGGTGGATGCAGAGGAGGACAAGCAGACGGCAGGATACAAGTGATGTACATAAGTTACTAGAACACATCTTTACTATCATAGATTGCTAAACCAGCAACAAACTTCACAAAAAAAGCATCATTAGCAAAATCACTGGCAAACGCTTGCGCATGTATCTTTTGTATCGGCTAGTTTCTTATCTCAAATTAAAGTTATACCATTCTGCTTTAATTCTGTAAACAATCTTTTACGCCATACGAAAAAGAATAATGATAAAAGTATTTGATACCGTTTCGTCATCACTATGACTCAAAAGTACCAGATCCCGCCCGCTGGTGGATGCAGAGGAGGACAAGCAGACGGCAAGATACAAGTGATGTGCATAAGTTACTAGAACACCTCTTGTACTATCATAGAGTGCTAAACCAGCAACAAGTTTCACAAAAAAAGCATCATTAGCAAAAGCACTGGCAAATGCCAGCGCAGTTATCTTTTATAGAGGCTAATTTATCATCTTACACAATAGTGATACCATTAAGCGTGAATTATGTAAACAATCTTTCAAGCCAGACGCGAAAGAAGGACTTAAACAGTATTTGATACCGTTTCGTCATCACTATAACTCATAAGTTCCAGATCACTCCTACTGCTGGATGAAGAGGAGGACTAGCAGACGGCAAGAAACATATTATGTGCATGAACTGCTAGGACAGCTTTAGTACTATCATGTCAGTAGAAAAAAATATATCAGCTAACTGAGTCAACGTAGTAGGTGAAAATACTGGGTTAAATAGTGTTTAAAATGTGTTTCCATACCCAAATTTGAATTATAGAAAATCTTAAGATAAAAATATTTATTTTTGTAATTAGACATAACACAAGATACCTATCCAAATTTGGCAAATCAAATTACAAAATAAAAAGACTCAGCTAATTATCTGATTTGACAAAAAAGTGATTTACTGATTAGTAAAAATTGACAGTTAAATTGTGCACTTGTAAAAAAGAGAAAAAGATCAACAGTGTGCACAGCTATTCAGTATATTCAACAAAGACGAAGTGGCATACAAAACTAATTAGCCATTTTAGAAATTAGCCAGCAATTACTTTACTTCTTACTAGCAAAGTTTTGCGCAATTGAACAAAATATACAATCGCAAATGACAGAAAATTTTGCACAAAGACAAAAATGTAAAAGCTGGAAAAAAAATGTGTAGCGCTACCGGAGGATCAAAGAAAGTAAACAGCTCAAGCAAAATGAATGAAAAAACGTCTGATTTTGGAAAAAAAGATGTTATTTCTAAGATTGGTGGGGTAAGTTCGAACAATGAGACTGCAAAAAAGGTTAGTAATGATTTATTTGATAGTTTTGTTAATGGGAAACTTCTCTCTCCTATACCTAAAGAAAGGAATCTGTTAATCATTACATCCTTGACTCCCACAAAAACTGAGGATTTATTTAAGAAGTTTTTGAGAGGTTTTGTAGACAAATACAATAATCGTATACTGTTCAATAGAGTTCGCACTTATGAGAACACTCTCAAAGTGTCATTTATCTCTTCCGGTATGTTGGAAGAATATAAGACCTATTTTAGTGAGAATCTCTTCAAGATTGGGCGACTCGAATCGAAAGAAATTTTCTCTTCCGTAAAGATCAACAATTTTCCAGATGCTCTTGAAGATGAGGATTTGGAACTTCTAAAAAAGAAATTTAATCTCTCTTCTGCAAGAAGAATTCATAGTAATAGTGGAAGAATTATTCCAATTGCTTTCGCAAATACTACTTCCGAAAATGCCTTGACGCTAAGTAATTCTAAATCCAACCCTTTCCTTGGTTACAATCTTTCCTTTGAAATTCTGGTTGAAGACAATATGATATATCCCCACTGTAACGTCTGCCACCAATGGGGTCACTGGCAGTCCTCCTGCAGTGGAACCAAGGTCTGCGGAATATGTGGTGACGATGATTGCCAGGCCTTGTTGAATTCTTCCCGGTGCGAACACTCGGCCTTCTGCATAAACTGCGGGGGCCCTCATCCATCTTTTTCACGCAAATGTAGGATTTTCAGAGAATACCGAGATTTATTTAAACCGAAAACTTTTCAACAGAAATCATTTTCTGCTGCGGCGATTCCTGACAGGATGATGTCAGATGGCGAAATAATTAAAACAATTCAAAGCACAATGGCCAAGGAATTAACAGAAATAAGGGAGCAACTTTTGCAGCAATCCCTATATTTTTCTTCCTTCTTTAATAGCTGTATAGGATCTACAACGACTTCGACCTCTACACCTGTATCGAAGAAGAGATCATCCTCTGTCAAGGTGGTTGCACCTGTCAAGGTGGGGAAGATGATGAGAGGGAAGCTCACTTCCAGGGAAAATGAAGATACTATTCCCTCCGGGGAAGTGCCGGTCCAAAGGATGTCTAGTGGTGTTGGGGGAAACCCCTCCACTTCTAGTACGTCCTGAGGGCGTGGTAATCCCGGGTGAACCGATTAAACACAATGTCTGGTAACGGTGACCCTTTTTCGCTGAACATCGTTCAGTGGAATTCGGGAGGAGCTTCTGCCCTTAGACTTCTCTCAGGCCTAGATGCTGATGTTATAGTCCTTCAGGAGACGCGGTCTATCCGTCGACCCGAGGACATTACTCGATTTATCCCTAAGCACATCTGTTCAGACTTTACTCCTTATATAACCCCGCCTCACTCCTCTTCATCTCAAGGACTCTTGACCCTAGTTAAATGCTCCTTAAGATCGTCCCTCCTATTAAATTATTCTTGTCCAGCCCTGTCTTGTTTGGTAGTTTCACTCTGTAAGAACGGTAAACGCTTCAGTCTGGCCAATGTCTATATTCGTCCAGGGGAGATTCACAAGAATCGGGACATCCTGGATAATATCCTTGACAGCGGCTACGACATGATACTAGGCGATTTCAACGACAGAACTGGTCGTTGGATTAATGCTGCACACCGCAGAGCCAGGAACCGGTACTTCATTCACAAACCACCATCCCCCACCTTTCATTGCTCAACAACAAACTCACTCCTCGACCTTCTACTGATTCATGAGAGGTGGCTGCTTAAGCCCTTCTGTACTGAACAGTCGCGTCAACATCTGACCACCTCTCATGACCTTATTCGTTGGCGGATTGAGGAGGATACGCTGCTTCGCCGGAGATTCTGCTTTGATCCAATCAGAGTGGCAGTCTTCCAGGCAGCTATCAGCCGCTTCCCCCGAATAGGGAATGAGAGTCTGACCGAATTTAATACCTACCTCTCTTCGCAAGCTACCGGGATTTTATCAATTACCTATAAAGGTAGAATTTATTGCCCCACTCCGACAAAACTCAAGACCCTTGCACACCTGCTTCATTCACCCAATCTCTCTGCTTCTGCGCGTCAGGTTCTCTCGAAAGAATACTGGAGCACTAGATATAGGTTCCAGCTGGGTAAGGATAGGGCTAGCATTGCTTCCCTTAATCCAGCCCGGTCTTCCTTCTGGAAGATATTCAAGAAAGAGAAGTCTGTCTCTTGGAAGGAGAGAGCTTCTGGTTGGATAGGCAGTATCGGTCTGGATAAAGTTTTGGAAGAGTCACTAGCCCTACATAATTATGGAGCCACGCAATCACCGCAACCAATCCCGCCTTGGGGAGACTTCAGGAGTAGGGATGTCTCAGTTCCTGAGATTCTCAACGCCTGGGGGCCTCTTCCGGGCACCTCCAAAACCATCGCTCCACTCTCTTCTCGGGTCTGTCAGCTTCTGACTGCCGATCAAAGGAGAGAAGTGGCCGTCACCATGCTTTTAGCATCACCTTCTGATGTAGCAGGCATCAATATTAGTAAGAGAATTTTTATCCATAAGAGAAATCCTGTTCGCTCTCCAAAAGACCTGCGGCCCATCTCGATACAAAATTCCCTCGTTTCGATCTACGAAAAAGCGCTTGCGCGTAGAATCCGCGACCATTTAACTAGGCATCACTTAATCCCACCTGGTTTTCATGGGTTCGTTAAAGGGCGCTCGGTACATTCTGCAGTATGTGAGGTGCAGCAGTTCTGTCGGGAGAACCGTCATCAATTAGTTGTGGCTGTTTTCTTAGACTTTTCGGCTGCATTTGACCGTATCTCCATTCCCTTCGTTATCTCTTCTCTTAGGTCCTTAGGGTTGCCTGCGAGAATTGTTAACAGGGTGGAGATACTGCTGTATACCAAGCGGTTCTACTATGAAGACGACCCTGATGCGAGTCAGTTCTACCCCATTACAGGAGTGCCTCAAGGCTCCCCACTTTCTCCTATCTTATATCTTGCTGCCTCCATACAACTTTTCAAAATTTTCAAACGTGAAAAACGTCTTGTGGTATATGCTGATGATACCACAGCCCTATTCACTGGACGTAGGTGCAAAGACGTAGTCTCCGACATCAGCCAATTCTTTTTAAGATTAAAAGACCAGCTTCCCCAGTCCAATCTTATTGTAAACTCCGCCAAATCGCAGGTGGTAGTTTTTCATGGCGCCCCTGCGACGAGGAAAAAGCTTAAGAGATTAGCAATCTCTGCCTTATCCTCCATTATGCCCAACGACCAAATCCCCTCCTTCACTAGTCGAGTAAGATACCTTGGGTTCACTGTGACCGTGAACTGGTCGGCCAAGTCTGACCTGGATAGACTTAAACGTATCCTGAAGAGAGCTAGATGGGCCCTGAAACGGGCCCAACATCTGTCATTAAAGGAGGTAACTCAGGTGCGCCTTTGGGGCACCTGGGCTATTTCGGGGTTAGTCTTCTTCTCGAGAGGACGTCCCCCTGAGCAAAGACTAATGTTCTTGAAGCTACTCGTGTCCCGCTTACCTGACATCGTCCGTCGCGAGTGGATCCTTCGGGGGGTGGCAGACCCCGGGTGGTTCACTCGTAAGGCGGCGTGCTGGATCGGTTCTAGGGATCAGATTCCCCTAGAGCTATAAACATGGAGGAGACCTGAAGAAGTTAGTGAAGTTATGTTACTTTGACTACTTTTCTTTTCTGTAATTTTTCTTCCTTATTGTCTCCCCCATCGGGGAATGTTTATTTAGTATTAAGAAAATCTTTATTTATTTATTTATAAAAGCTGGACAAAGTGCAAAAACTAAAATCTGGAAATTGTTCAAGGCAAATATACTACTATACTCTTTTTAAGAACAACATAATTATATTCAATCTTTAATGTAAGTTGACTGTTTTTTATAGCATTAGCTTTTAAATATATATAAGTGCTACATATTTTGATATTGTTTACAATTTAGCAAACAATCGTTTGTCATGCTTAATAAAAGAGCGAATAATTTTAAAGGATTTTATAGCAGAAGTGGTACACCTGGATCACAACGTGTTAGATGGCATAAGCCCAGACTTTTTATATGGCTACACCGACACATACCTTTTGTTCGCATTAATGTATTTTCCATTTGGAATTGCAATAAGTAAGTATATAAATAAAAATGAATTAGTCACAATATTTATATTTTAGAATCGAGTCGATGTTTATTATGACGACAATTACTTTATTTTTTCTGGCGGCATTCATTGTATTCACATGGTATATATACAAGGGTGGATGGAGCAAGACAAACAAATGATTTAATTCAGCTCTATGTTTATTCAACAAAATTTGGTTTTTGACTGTAATTTCGTTTTCTTTTTGATTTTAAATTTTTGTTTCGACTGCAAATTTTTAAATCGTATTTAAATCTTTTGGTTATTACAACTTACAATCAATAATTAAACATTCAAACATTCAGTTAAGCATTCGACTAATTTGAATCCTTTGTTTATTAAAACTTACAAGGCAGCGGAATTCAGTAAATTCTGGTTTCGTCTATTCATTTAACAAGTCCACGGATTATCTAATAAATCAATAAACAACAATTAATCAAGCAACGAATGAACGACAATCAAGCAAGCTTTTTCTTATCACAAGAACTAACCACACAAATGAAAATTTCGAAACTACAAATGGCTGATACAGCCATATGTGATGTTTGTAATGAGACATTTCGACTGAATAATTCGTGTCGTCTTCGTGTCGCCGGTCCTATTACAAGGCGATGCCCTGGCTTTAGTTGACTGCCGTATTCCGATCGCCTACAATCGGTCGATACTGAATTCAATTGGTGTATTCCTATTTTGCGAAAGACACAACTCTACCGGAACCGATCAGCAACTCGTCTGGATTCGCGATTGGATGTTTTCCATAAGAGGAAAGTATTTGTCTGAATGAATAGACTGCGAGATACTCCCTTACAGTCTATACATGACTGGGTTCGCCTTTAGAGATTCCTAAAATCGTGATTACAGGCTGAGACAACACGTGAACAATATGGGAATCGCGTTGTTTCACACATATCTTTATGAATGGACTTGTTCGAGGAAGGTAATGAGAACGAATGTATTTCGAAATTTTCAAAGAAACGCCGGTTTGTGTATAGTCCGAACAATTCTTTCACCAAACTTAACATCACCAATGCGATCGATCTGGCTAAAAGCGAGAATTACTGGATCGTAATGCTTCGCTTGACCTCTAGCTGCCTATGTAGTTCTGTTTTTTCTATACAGGAAAAGCTAATTCAGCTACATCCGCTATCCAGCGAAGTCTCAGATTCTCCGCCATTGCCTTTGTCTTCTCGCGTGTCAGCTGAGGCGGAAACCGTTCGGGTCGGGATTTCGTCGTTCTCGTCTTCTTCTGCAGGTTGCTACAGATTGCGAGCAGAACATTTGCAGGATATGTATCAGTAGACCATGGTTCTCTTCTCTACCGGCTCTCGACACTGATCAACCACTTGATCGGTGTCGTAGGACGGTAGAGAAGTAAATATTGACAGTTAAATTGTGCACTTGTAAAAAAGAGAAAAAGATCAACAGTGTGCATAGCTATTCAGTACATTCAACAAAGACAAAGTGGCATACAAAACTAATTGAAATTAGCCAACAATTACTTTACTTGTTACTAGCAAAGTTTTGCGCAATTGAACAAAATATACAATCGCAAATGACAGAAAATTTTGCACAAAGACAAAAATTAAAAAGTTTGACAAAGTGCAAAAACTAAAATCTGGAAATTGGTCAAGGCAAATATACTACTATACTCTTTTTAAGAACAACATAATTATATTCAATCCTTAATGTAAGTTGACTGTTTTTTATAGCATTAGCTTTTAAATATATATAAGTGCTACATATTTCGATATTGTTTACAATTTAGCAAACAATCGTTTGTCATGTTTAATAAAAGAGCGAATAATTTTAAAGGATTTTATAGCAGAAGTGGTACACCTGGATCACAACGTGGTAGATGGCATAAGCCCAGACTTTTTACATGGCTACACCGACACATACCTTTTGGTCGCATTAATGTATTTTCCATTTGGAATTGCAATCAGTAAGTATATAAATAAAAATGAATTAGTCACAATATTTATAATTTAGGATCAAGTTGATGTTTATTATGACGACAATAACTTTATTATTTCTGGCGGCATTCATTGTATTCACATGGTATAAATACAAGGGTGGATGGAGCAAGACAAACAAATGATTTAATTCAGCTCTATGTTTATTCAACAAAATTTGGTTTTGACTGTAATTTTGTTTTCTTTTTGATTTTAAATTTTTGTTTCGACTGCAAATTTTTAAATCGGGTTTAAATCTTTTGGTTATTACAACTTACAATCAATAATTAAACATTCAAACATTCAGTTAAGCATTCGACTAGTTTGAATCCTATGTTTATTAAAACTTACAAGGCAGCGGGATTCAGTAAATTCCGGATTTCGTCTATTTATTTAACAAGCCACGGATTATCTAATAAATCAATAAACGACAATTAATCAAGCAACGAATGAACGACAATCAAGCAAGCTTTTTCTTATCACAAGAACTAACCACACAAAGGGTATTTCGTATGTCGTCTTTGTGTCTCCGATCCTTTTACAAGGCGATGCCCTGGCTTTAGTAGACTGCCGTATTCCGATCGCCTACAATCGGTCGATACTGGAGTCAATTGTTGTATACCTATCTTGCGAAAAACCTAACTCTACTGGAACCGATCAGCAAATCATCTGGATTCGCGATTGGATTTTTTCCATCAGAGTAAAGTATTTGTCCGAATGGAGCGTCGAACGATCAGGTACGCATGGTGAGGTTGGTCCAATCAATACTGTCAAGTGCATTCCATGGAGTTGCGTCGTCGAGGAGCAAATGTTTTCTCTAGTCTAATTTATCGGGCTCTTTTATAACAGTATATTGATGACTAGGCTCGCTTTTTAAGCTTGCCAAAAATGTGTTTACAGTTTGAGACAACACGTGAACCATCTGGGAATCGCGTTATTTCACACATATCTTTTTGCAAGCACTTGTTCGAAGAAGGTAATGAGAACGAATGTGTTTCGAAATTTTCAAAGAAACGCCGGTTTGTGTATAGTCCGAACAATTCTTCCACCAAACTTAACATCACCAAAGCGATTGATCTGGCTAAAAGCTAGAATTACTGGATTGTCATGCTTTGCTTGACCTCTAACTGCCTATGTGGTTCTTCACTTTCTAAACGGGAAAATCTAATTCAGCCACATCCGCTGTCCAGCGAAGTCCCAGATTCCACGTTATTGGCTTCGTCTTCTCGCCTGTCAGATGAGGCGAAAATGGTTCGGGTCTGGTATTCGTCGTTCTCTTTTTCTACTTCTCCAGGTAGCTTCGGATTGCGATCAGAACATTTGCAGGATATGTATTAGTAGACAATGGTTCTCTTCTACACCGGCTAAAGACACTGATCAAGCATTTGATCGCAGAGTTGTTGCCACGTGACCTCGTATATCTTTTTGCAAGCGCCAAACTTTTAGCCTTGAATAAGCCTGATGGTAAAATTCGTTCTATTGCGGTTGGTGATAAGTTGCGCCGCTTGTGTGCCAAGTGTATATGTATTAGACTCCGTCCACTATTTGTTGAGGCAATTTAACCCAACTAGCTTGGCTTCGCGGTTCCAAACGGTATGGAATAAATTATACAGCAAGTTTGACAGTTACATCACGTTCACAGGCAAGACGATAATTGGATTCGGATCAAGGTTGACTTGAAGTTTGCATTCGACTTTTTAAGTCGTGGTCAAGTCGTTGATGCTGTAAAGAAGATTTTCTAGAGCTTTCAAAGTAGGTTCAATATTGTTATTACAGAGGTGCTGGCTTACGACTCGGAAATTTGGAACAACTTAAATCGTCAAGCGGGATTCAATAAGCAGACTCACTAGGCCCTTACCTGTTTTGTCTAGCCATTTACCATACCATTGCTTACATATCGACAATTTAAGTTATCGGTTTTAACCAATGGTATCTTGACGATGGGGTATTACCGGAACTGTTGCATAAGCTTCATCCTATTTTTCGTCGCACTTTCCAGCAATGAGACAGCATAAACTTCAGAAAGACTGAGATAATTGGTGAGGCCAGTCAAATTGATTCAATTAGAAATATATGCCCTTCTATCTCTAACCTTAATCGATCAAAGAATTTCTGTATGTTAGACAGCCCCGTTGGTTCTTGTGATTACTGCTCAGCATATTTAAATACTAAAATACTCTCATCACTGCTGCATGATCTGCAAAAACCGGAAAATATCCCCGACCCACATATTACGTTTACATTACTCAGAAATTGCGCATATGCACCCAAAGTCAAATACTTAATGCGCACAGTCGACCATGCCTTCGTCAGTGAATTTTTGGAAATGTTCGATCACTCGATTAAGAGGACCTTTGGCAGAATTACGTCCATTTATCCCAATAAGCAGACCTATCAACAAGCATGTCCACACCTAAAATGGAAGGATTGGCTTTGCGTAGCTGCTTTCAACATTCGGTTGACCATTTGTGTCTAGCGTATGTTTGATCACCGGAAGATTGAGTCTGGATCTGCCCATCTGCCCAGGATATGAATCCTCGTAAAATAGTCTGTCATCATAATACGAAAGATGGAAAGGAGGAATGCAAACCAGACAAAATTTGATTTCCAAACACCTCGATGATAAATCATTTCAACAACTTCTGCAGAACGCCAATACTTACGACTCTGCAAGGCTAAGGGGACTTGCTTGTCCCCATGCCTACGCTTGGTTGCATACCATACCCAACTTGGCAGCTCCTATCACATTGCGCATCACGAGAGAGCGTGATACAGCCAGTCACAACGCCAGAGCACGTTTCAACCTCACACGTGGATACGACCTACTCATGGAGTACATCAAAGATGATGACTTCTTTTTGACTACAGGGTACACCACCGTCGTGTTGTGTGCTATATCGCAGAATTGCTGGGTGGAAGCGTGGAATCGTCCTCAATTTGTGATTTTTGACAGTGAACAGCGTGAATACATGCTTCCACGAGCTGAAAGTGTGGAGCCTGCATTAGTCTATGATACTGCTTCTCGCTTAGTTGTTGTTGGCACAATATGGCACTACGATTGGTACATGCAGCAAGGTTTCGGTCTACGTTTGGACTGCAATCAACTGCCGCCGAGGGTGCGGATTCTAATTAAATACAAAGCTACACATCTTCTCTTGGCTGGAGTCAGTGCCACTGGAGATGATGTTATTTTCACATTGGCAGGCAAGCCGAGTAACTTGGCTAAACACGACGTCTTCCATCTTGATTATGTTCCAAACAAACGCATCAAGCAAGATGAGAAGAAGATTAATTAACATATTTGATATATTAACAATAATTATTCTGTTTTAATAATTATGTTCTATTTTTTCTCTCTTTGATATAATGATTTTAAAGATATACATTTATTTATAACGCTTCACTTTTAAAATAGATGTATTCTCTCCTGGACGTTTATGCTGCTGCAGGGGCCGATGTTGATTCTATAACAAACAGAGTTCGGACTTGTGCCAGTAATTTGTTGCTACGCTATAATCAATTTCGGTCTCAACCCGGAGTTGCTAAGTTCTGTATGATGTTAGAAGATATACAAACGAGAGGGTTTCTATCACCCTGTGTGTTATAAAATATCTTCAGTTATGAAGGTGATTACGTTAAACGGACTGACCTACAACATATATTCGAATTGAATAGTGGTTTCTATATCGATAATACTTACGAAAACCGATTCCAATTGTGGGACGACTATGCAAGACGCAACACGTATAAGAATTGTCGCGACATAAAGGAATGATTGATATCTAATAACGTCTTAGTGTGCTACTACGGTTTAAAAAGATGTAAAACACACAGGTGCTGGTACTATTCAAAGATCTTACGTGGTGGCTGCCGGGACGACTATAGATATTTGAACAAGTGTTTTCCATATGCTTCTGCTTGAGTCAAAAGTCACAATAGGATAGACTTAGCAACAATATGCTTCTCTCTAATGGCTAGTAAATCAGTATATGACGAAAATGTCTTCAAAACTGTTTTTAATTAATGCCCGTTAGGTACCTACAATTCCTTGGTTATAGGTTTATTAATAGCAGCCCATAACTCTAGTTTTTAATAACTCTAGTTTTCATAACTCTAGTATACGTGCCTTATACTGCATAAAAATGACTTTTGCAAAATTATCGCCGCAAATCTTCGCCAAACTTTATTGTGCCCTAGTAAGACCACATCTTGAGTATTGTGTACAGGCAACCTTTCCAACGACCAGGAGTGAGTTGAATAACTTGGAAAGTGTAATGAGACGAGCTTCTCGGATGTGTTGTCAAGGAAGCTTTATTTCAAGATTAAGATGTTTGAACGTTTTATCAGTGAGGTATCGGTATCTTTTTCTTGATCTGATTACACTTTGGAAAATTGTACATTCAGCTGATGGCTTTCCTTTGGGTGTAGTTAGATTTCGAGATAATTCGAGATTGCGAGGCCATTGTAAGATGCTTTTTAAAAAATTACCGGGTAAGCTGCGAAAATTTTACAGACTGTCTGAACGGGCAGTAGATGTTTGGAATAGTTTGCCTGAACCTATCGCTGCCATCACCAATTTCCTCGCTTTCAAAAACAGGGTTCGACGTTGGATATACGTCCAGGCTGATTTGTCACCTTTTCTAACCTACCCATTTGGTTGATCTTTTTTCTGTATTGTGTGATCGGCTTAAAGCCTTATGGCTAAGTCTGAACTTGATAATAATAATATGATATATAAGTCGATATTCTTAAGAGAAAATGCTGTTGTTTGGCTTCTACTGATACAATGGATCTACTTAAGAGTATGTCTGACAAGATTCAGAAAACGTTCTACCATCCTGCTGTTGGACATCTGTCTGTCGAGAATGTCGCTATGTTCGTATCGGCATATGTGTTCAACGAGGCAACTTAACGTCATAATAGACAGAACCTCACTCGTTATAAACCTGTACTAGGATATAATTTTATGAAATATATTAAGGAAGCCATAACTTCAGTTTTACAACAGCTGGTATCCTATATTTCCTCCGAAGAATTTGAGGATGATTGACAAGCTTATGTGCACAATTGGCAAAGATTTGTTACCGCTGAAAGCACTGGTGGGATCAAGACGAAGATAGAGAATTCTCATATGTCCTTAGGGAAAGAGCCTACTTTGAAAATGTTTCCACTTCTAAGGTTATCTCTTGGTTAGGTGAGAAACCAAAGATGGTGGCCAATGCTAGCGAAAAATATGAGCTGGCTAAGGCCAGAGCAATTTATGGAACTTAATCGAAAGATTACATTACAATGGCCTATGTCTTAAAACCTTTTGAAAAAGTATTATCTCCTAGAGATGATGTCGATTATGCTTTATCAGGATTGCAAGCTGCTAGACGTGTGCTTAGGATACAATCGATGTCTCCTAGTGTGGAGAAGCTTTACTTAATAGTTGAATCAAGTATCCAGATGTTGTAGACCTAATTAAATGTCAACAAGGCCTTTTTCAGGCATGCGTGGAACTTCATTTGTCAACACAATCTTAAATATTTCCTATTAGAGTGCTGGAGTAAAAATTGTTTTCCTTCTTTAGCAGTTGAAAAGTATGCTACCCATCAAGGTGACGATTTGTGGTTATGCAATTCCTCAAAAGTCTGGAAAATAATATTTTACCATGTTATAACTGCTAGTGGATTAGTATTTGAACCTAGCAAACAGCTTTTTGCAGAAGGTATTGGTGAATTTCTGCGAGTACTTTATTTCAAGGATTCCGTGTATGGCTATCTAGGCAGATCTACAGTTAGCTTGATAATCGGACCTTTACAAGGAAAAATGTTGAAGAGAAAGCTGCGACGCTGCGAGAACTTGATTCCCAAATTAAAACGTTATCTCGTAGAGGATTGAATAGTAAAATAAGTATTATACTATGAAACGCTATAGTGCATTACAAAGCGACTAAGTCTTCTAAAGATACACAGACCCTATTAGTTTTCAGCATTTGACAAGACACCCCCTATGCTCTGGAGTAGGTTGCTGTCCCCCTACCCAACGATTGCATATTGGAACTGGCGTTTCACGACACGGATAAACTTGGCCCCGGACGAATTTTTTGTTATGCTCCGCTGTTGGCTGAGTATGTCAATTAACAATAGGGACTATAGATGCCGATGATGTCTACGGCAAGCAGACAAATTTGGATTTCATGCTCCGACTTGGCAGTTTGAAGGATATCCTGGAATTAGGCATGACGGAGTGCGATACATCATATTTCAAGCAGCGGTATCAGCCGGCTTAAGAGTAGCGTAAGAGGTATCCAATCTAGTCAGGAATTTGCGAGAGCGCCTGTGGATATTCTCATTTATAGATTCACCACTGCCAGTTGATTTTGCGGTAACCAATCCACAACAGAAAGCGTTTGTGTCCACGACCGCTAATACACCATCTTATGTCGATAACAGGTATGCAATGTGCGTTAAAGATAGGAAGTATAAACGTAAGATGAAAGAAAATGGTTAACTTTGTGGCAGCGGTCACCGAGAATTATGGGGGCTGGAATTCGTTGGGCGAAAAGTTAATTCGATTTATTGGTCGGTTTATGTCTTGGCGAAATGGAATTCCATACAGCAGAGCTGTTGGACATTTATTTCAGAGGGTGTCAGTAGCTCTCATTAGAGATAACGCTAAAACCATTCTAAATAGCCTTGGAGATCTGGGACAACCTCTAACAAAGAGGGGGATAACACCATGCAGTGGCCCAGTACAACGTTTAACCGCTGTTGCCAGCTTAAATATTTCTTTCGATGAACCGCATATCGACCCAAATCAAACTTTATCCGCTTTTTACTTGACCTCGCTGTTCGCTGACAACGACCAGGCCGCAGATGTTCTGAAAGAGCTTAATGTATCAAAATCCCAGATTTTACGTTATAGTCCAACCCTGTCCAGTTCGTCGGACAAACATTTACAGGAGTATCCAAATAGGAGTAGCTGTGGAGGTTCACCCGTTAACGTGACGAATGATTTTGACGATCTGATCATCCCTCTTCCTTTGTCAAACCACGCCGTGCACCTGAAACAGATTCCATCGTGTAGCGATGACAACGACAGCGACGCAGTCAACCAATATTCGTTGTGCAGGCGGATTGTATCGCCACGTGATACGGTACCGGTCAGTTTCCCCTATATCGATCAGAGCGGATCGATAAGATTAGTTGGCGCTGTCAATTTAGGAGAAAGTCATAACGTGTTCAACACATTGGCTGTGTCTGACGAGTGTGATCTGTCAAGTGTTCGTCGAATCATGGCCCCGACGGTGCACAATCACCCAGCCACCATGAACGACTTGATATGTTTTCCTTAAGCGAAATGTCTGATAGTTGCAGGTAAAATGCAAGAAGGGAGTTTACAAGATGTTGACGGGGCGACCGACCTCAGTAAACTCAACTGCCGATTTCTTGACAAAGTTCTCGGAATAAAATGTTTTGTGACAACTCGAGTATGAACATACTGTGCATGGGTCGAAAATATTGGTAATACGACGACGAAGAGTCCTCTCGATTCAAGCGGAACGTGAAGATCTAGTGGAATAGTGGATCTCTGGTAATGAACGACTAATCGAATGCTACTGCTGAATTTCTACTTCCTGCTGAATTTGCTACTTTTTGCTGAATTTCTACTTCCTGCTGAATTTGATACTTCCTGCTGAATTTGATACTTCCTGCTGAATTTGCTACTTCCTTTCTCGGATACTTCGCCGTGGGCTCGTTTCGCTCGATTGAAACAATATTCCCGAATTTTTTGCAACTCAAACAAACGTACTGTAAGTTTTAACAAGAAGGATAACAAAGCCTCATGCGATACTAGTAACATACCTCCTAGCTTATCGAACGTCAAAATAGATTCCACAACCACTAATGGTAAAATAACCACCCGGTATCGAAGGTATCCTAGAAATTGTTGCATTATATTTCATAATGTGCCAGAGTCAAAATCTTCTCTACTAACAGAACGTATTACATACGATAGAACTTTCATTCTTGAACATCTACATCAACTAATGAAGGGAAAATTGCTAAACATAAGCTTCAAATTGGTAAAGGTCTTGCGTTTGCGTCGAAGAGAGTCACCAACTAGTGTCAAGTCAAGATTGCTGAAGGCCGTTTTTGAGTCTAGCGAATAGGCTTTAATGATACTACGCTTCAGATTTGGACCTTACACTAATGACATTAAAATATATCCTGACTTGTCTTCGAAAGATATTTTGCGGCATAGAGCTGCTAGATATGAATTAGCCAAACGCCTTGCAAATGGTAAATGCATCATCGTATTGAAAATTTTCAGGTGGGCAATTTACCAACCGTCAAGAGGTGACATCAAACGATGCGGTAACGTCTACAACTTCGACTGACGATGAATCAAATGAGGTAACTTGTCAAGACTATAAAAACGACACGCTAAAAAACAGTTGCAACTCTAGTCAAGCAGTGCAGTTGACTCTGCACATATACCTGGTTACTACATGTTTACCGCACATCGCACAGACAAATCTGGAGGTGGCGTTGCCACTTATGTAAATTCTAACGCAAGTCTAAATCTGGCATTACTTGAATCATTTGTTTCAAAAAATCTAGAAATACTAGTGGTGAAGTTGTCCAAAAATAATGGACGACGTATTTTTCGCTTAATAATTATTAATGTACACCACAATCCAATAGGATGCAAGAAACAGCTCTCCAAATTCTGACAAGCTTGTTGATCCGACTACAAGAAAAACATAAACACATCCTAATGTCAGGTGACTTTAAAATGCTTGATCTAGACATCGTTACGCATATACTTGGCATTGTTTAGTTGGTCAAATTTTTAACAAGAGGAAATGCCATATTAGATAAAAAACACTAATTCTGAATCATACTTTACTGAAGTAACAAAGGGATCACATCTAGGCGAATCCGATCACTGCGGATTATTAATTTTTCCGAGTCAATATTCTAAAAGATATACAATTTCTACACATGTGGTATATGATAGGCGAGAACAGCATATTATTCGATTCAAAAATTCATGCGCGGCAGGGCTGGCAGCTTTTGGATCAGACTCAGTCAGGAACTTGTAGGAATTATCAAAGTTAGTGGAAACTTGCATCAATATGTGTATACCTAAGCGTAGAGTCTGCATTACTTCATGTGATCCTACATGGATGAGTCCTTTGATAAAGTCACTTCAAGAATAAAAAGACAAGGTTTACCGATCAAATAATCTTACAAATTACAATTACCTGAAACAGAAAATTTCCATTATGATTGATAGATCGCGTAAGTCTGTTTTTCGCGACTTAAGTTCCAAAAATCGTCATCTGGATTTTGGAAATGTGTAAAAAAATTGCGTTGCAACCAAACGACCTCAAGTTTTGACAAACTATGCGAATCAGAATGGTTAATAAGCTAAACCAGCTTAACAATGGGACAATCGAAACCCCAAAAAGTTCCTTGCTTAGTCAATCTCAATATTGCAATGAATTTTATGATGGGGCGGATGCACTCATTTCTATAGAAGATATTACTTCCACACTGCATCGACTTCCGAGGAAAGTGTCCTACGGTCCTGGACCGCCTTTATGGGACTTAACAACGCTTATCGATACAAAAGCGCTACCACTCTCACTTAGTCTTACAAATATATTTAATACAGGAGTCGTTCCGTCAGCGCTAAAACTGTCTAATTAAATCAGCTAACTGAGTCTACATATTTAATATAATTATAAAATAAACAAAACATAATAATGCTAAATCAAAATTAAATAATTAAATAATAAAATTAATAATTGTTTTTAGATTTTCTATAATTTAAATCAAGTTAAAAAATGAAATTTAAAATAAACGTCATTTTTATGAATTGACTAATAAATAACAGACGTTGTATCAGAATAAGAATTAGAGGTCATCAGGAGGAACTGCTATGCTATCAGGTTTCGGCCGGTAACTCCTCTACCCAACATAGCAGCGGTGGCAAATACATGCTAATGATGTATTTTCTCTGAAATAACTATCTAGTATCTTATTCTAATACAAAGTATATTATTTATTATCCATCCATAAAAATTTGCCACTTAAGAGTTTAAATTTATTCTTTATATTATTGTGTTGATTTATATATTTTACTATTTTCTGCTTGATGATATTTTTAGAGTAACCAAGTTTAAAATATGTATCTATCAAATTATTTAAATGATTTTGAAGAAAGTCAATATCATTACATATTGTTGCAATTCTTAAAATTTCATTATTTAATGTATTATATTTTATATTATATGGTATGCATGAATGCTCATGCAAAAATGTTTCTAGTAAATTTAAACATGTCATCTTTACGATATAAATTAATAGTAGTTTTAGTTAATGTTAATTTAATGTTCATATCTAGATATACACCTTCTTTATCATCAATATTAGTTTTGTTAAGAATAAGGCTTTCTGGATAAATTAGTTCACTAATTGAATAAAAATTATTAGAATTAAATACACATATATCATCAATGTATCGAAACATATATTTTATATATTTATATAGTTTAGATTTAGTTTTTACACAGTTATGAACAAATTCAGATTCTAATATTTTTCAAAGCTTAAAAACAAGTCAGCTATAATTGGGCTACTATTACCACCCATTGGAACACCTTTTACTTGTCTAAATATAGATGTCCCTACTTTTAAATAATTTTGATTTATCAAAATATTTAAGGATTCTATTAATTCAATTTTATCTATATATTTATATTTATTTGATGGTTTAATTTTTGTTAGATAAGCGTTATAGTTATTATAACATATATATGTATATCTTTTTCCGAATATAAGATTAATTAATTTTACTAACGCTTCTTTAATATCTACTAAACCTAGATTTGTATAAAGAGTACTAAAATCGTATGTATTTATATTTTGAAAATTTATTCCTTTTGTCTGTTCTAAAAATTCTTTTGTAGAATTAATACTGAAATAGTGTTTTATACCAGTATTAATTTCGATTACCTTGCAATATTTTTTTAAGTGTGCTTTAATTACTTCAAGTATTTTATTCATATAGACAGAAAGTGGTTTTAATGTACATTTAAACGCACTAAGGTCGTTCTCATACCAAAAAATGACAAACCTCTTTCACCTGATGATTACAGACCAATAAGTTTATTACCAGCTTTAACAAAATTGATGGAAAAAATATTTATCAGTCGTATTAAAAATAAATCACTAAACACGATAAGTCGTAACCAATTTGCCTTTAGACCAGGTGAAAGTACAACAAAAGCTGTAATCCTCTTAGACAGGCTATATTGCATCATCTATACAGAAAAAATCAGCCGATTGTTTAGTGTCTAATGGTAGATTTAAGTAGAGCTTTTGACACAGTAAATCATACTTTGCTATTAACGAAATTGGATAGTATTTTGTCACCATGGTGTGTTAGATTATTGGCTTCTTATCTAAATAAACGTATGCAATTCATTCGATATACAGACACGTCTTTAGATAGGGCATACGTTAATGTTGGCGTTCCTCAAGGTAGTGTCCTATCGCCGTTACTTTTCAGTGTGTATGTAGATAATTTTAGAGTCTGCTGTCAAAATTCATCATGCTTTAAATATGCTGATGACTTGATCATTTTAACATGCGAAGACAGCATTATAAACTCGAACGAAACAGCAAAGGAAATTACTAATGTAGAATTATGGACGTCGATGAATAAGCTTATTTTGAAAACTTCAAAATCCAAGATAATTAGCTATCAGCTACGAAATAGTAATCCTGATGGACTGCTTGATTTTGGCACGACTAGAACTCGTACTTGCTGTGTATTAGGCATGTTGTTCGAGTCGAATCTTTCATGGCGTTCCCATGTAAATATGATTATGCGTAAGTGTTTACTAAGACTTCATATGTTGCGAAAGTGTAAGTACTACGGTTGCTCGGCAGATGATCTTTGAATACTATATTACTCCTTAATTCGACCTGTGATATGATATGCATACCCTGTCTTCTGCGACATAGGTTCGTCTTTCCTAGCGCGTTTAATTAGTATACAAAAATCAGCTGAGCTTATATGTTGCGCGGATATAGAACCACTTCCGGCCTACCTCGCACATGTTTTCAACAAATTTGCTCACGAACAAGACTTTCTTAACGCATTGGGCTGCAAAGCCGCGGTACAAACACAAACCATGCAAATGCGACGAGGACGTAGGTTTGAAGAATTTCTTACACATACAGTTCACTGTAAAAATAGCTTTTTGTTCAGAGCAATATGTCAATTGAACAAAGAGTCCAAACAACAAAGGCAAATCGAAGAAAAAAATCAGCTGAGGGTATATATCGCGCAGATAGAGAACCACTTCCGGCCTACCTCGTACATGTTTTCAACAAATTTGCTCACGAACAAGACTTTCTTAACACATTGGGATGCAAAGCCGCGGTACAAACACACACCATGCAAATGCGACGAGGACGTAGGTTTGAAGAATTTCTTGCACATACAGTTCACTGTAAAAATAGCTTTTTGTTCATAGCAATACGTCAATTGAACAAAGAATCCGAACAACAAAGGCAAATCGAAGAAAAAAATCAGCTGAAGGTATATATCGCGCAGATATAGAACCACTTGGGACTATCTCGCACATGTTTTCAACAAATTTGCTCACTAACAATACTTAATGCATTGGACTGCAAAGCAGCAGTACAAACACATACCATGCAAATGCGACGAGGGCGTAGGTTTGAAGAATTTCTTGCACATACAGTTCACTGTAAAAATAGCTTTTTGTTCAGAGCAATACGTCAATTGAACAAAGAATCCAAACAACAAAGGCAAATCGAAGAAAAAGAAAAACTCTAAAAAGCGTAAGGGTGGCACCCTACAGCCAAAAAATATTGTAAGGGTGGCACCCTACAGCCAAAAATATTGTAAGGGTGGCTCCCTATAGCATCAGGTAGTAGAAGCTAAGATAGCTGCTTCGTTATTCATTCAATCTTGGTGGACATAACAAAAAAATTTCCAATTCGCTATTGAAACTGAATGAAATTGCAAAAGTCTAAATTTTGATAAAATAAATGAACATATATCTACTCATAATCTAAAATTTACTGAAAACAATGAATTTGGAAAAATGCTATCAAAATGGTATATTTTTTTATTTATTTTTCGTTGTTCATGTATCATGAACAACGAAAACGAGCTAAATATGGTGAAAGGGTTGGGCGTATTGAGAGAGCGCACTTTGTGTCGATTATTTTTGCTGCGAATGGGGGCACTGGACCTTCTGCGTCGAAAGTGTTAAAACGGATCGCGCAGCTTAGAGCTTCAAATTTATCTCTCCATTATAATAAATGCATTAATTCCCTTCGACGTAGAATCGGATTTGCAATGGCTAGGGTTTCGTCGATGTGCATTCGGTTAGCACGATCTACCAGAAACAACGCAATTCAAAATGTTTTTAAACATAATTTTTTATGGGACCCATGAGTGGGTAAGCTTGAAAATGTAATTAAAATTACATTTTATTTTGTAATTATACAAGTCCAGCTCATACAAGACTAACTAATAAAGTGTTCAAGCAAATTACAACGATTGACTTCCAGGCGCGCTCACTTCGCTCGCACACCTTCGCTCCTACCGCCGCCGATCAAACGATCACGACCTGAGGCAAGCCTTCGAGCTCTTTGTCCAATGAATCGAAAAGAATTTCAACCATAATTGTCATGACAAGAAGAGTCCCGTCTAGCGGGGTCAAATGCTGTGCTTGCAACGGACAACATGCAGTATGTAGAGGTTGCAAATGTCGTAAAGCGCATAGACAGTGTATCAACTGTTCCGCCACTAATTGCCAGAACCGAATCATTGTCCAACAAGGTTTTTCCGCTTCACAACAGTTCGAATGTATTAATCCTCCATCGGTTCAATTAGTTAATAACAATAACGGTAACACGTTAACAAATCAATCTCATGAAATCCTTTTCGTCGATGGAATCGCATCAACTAGTTCAAATTTAGTTTTAATCGTGGACACGGCGTATAACGAGGTAATACATTGGAGACTCGATTTAGTGCAACTTCCACGATGTGCCGCCAGCAATAAGGTAGTAGAAATTTTGCCATCTCTTTATCGGTCCGTAGCGCACGGAGAGTCTGGGGAGGACATGGCTTTAAATGCAGCAACAGTGTTTGACAGATGTGTGTTACGGAAGCCCCTTCCAAGAAGGTATCTTTCATCAGAAAAAATATTGAACGGATAATCAGTTTATGGTCGGAGGGTCGTCTTTCCGAACTGTTTGATGAATCTCGAATCTTGCAGACTTGTAGTGCTCCGAGGCATGGTGTGAATGTTCAGAAACAATAGATAAAGCAATACTGTCAGCTGATCTCAAGAGGAAAGATAGGTATCAGCACATCCGTCATAGAAGGCAATTATTCGAGCGGTACACTCAAGCCATCTGATGTTGTTAATAATCTTACAGTTCATGAGCAACTTCAGAAATTACATCCACGCCCAGCTCACATTCAGAATGAAGCGTTACTTGGTGAGCCCTATAAGATTCTAAAGAACACCATGCGTCGTTGTTTGCCGAAATTGATGAAAACTGGATAGTACGCGCTGCAAGAAGGACGCATGGAAGTGTAGGACATTCAGGACTGAATGCAGTAGCTTAGAAAACCATGCTGATTAAGTTTGGTGTCCATTCAAGGAACCTAGCTGACTGTATCGCTGCCTTTGCAATCCGACTAGCTACTGAGTAGATTCCCGAGCATGTGCTCGAACCCTTCGTTGCAATTAGGCTGGTCGCTATTAGTAAACGAAATGGCGGTATTCGACTAATCGGTGTGGCGGATGTGACACGGAGGATCATTTGCAAAGCTAACATGTGCTGTGTTAAAAGTGATCTTCAAGATGTTGCGGGTGTAACCCAACTGTGTGTATCGCAAAGAAGTGGACTAGAACATGCGATCCATAGCTTACGGGATGCTTTTATAGGAAACCCACAAATGGACATTCTCGCTGTGGATGCGAAAAACGCATTCAACAATTTAAACCGTAAGGTCATGCTTCATAACGTGTGCTTCACGTGCCCGACTTTGATAAGAGTATTGCCAAATTTATACTCATGTGATGCCGCGTTGATTTTGGAAGATGAAGTACTGTGTCTCGTGAGGGTGATCCACAGGGTGACCCATTAGCAATGGCAGCTCTTGCGTTGGCTTCCTTAGCATTAATTCGAGAAATTTCTGCTAGGCTTCCTCGTGTGGTTCAGAAATGGTATGCAGATGATGCCAATTTTGTCGGGTTACCGGTTGATTTACAGGGTGTTTGGACGTTCTTGCGGGAAGTTGGTCCATCATATGGGTACTTGTAAATGATAATAAAACCCACTTGCTTATGCATGATTATGTAGAAAATAGTTGCCTAAACTTTGGAGACGTGCGGATACAATGTGAAGGGATTGAAGTGCTAGGGGCGCCGATTGGTACCAGTGAATTTGTCAGGAACTTTTCGACCGAGAAGAACAAAAAATGGAGAAATATTCTGGAGCGTCTAGTGGAGGTTGCTGAACTGCACCCCCATATAGCTCATGCAGGCTTACAACATTCAATTCAATGGAAATGGAGTCAATACTTCCGATGCACGAAAATAGAATCGGAGTTACTAATGCCGTTGCGGAGGCTCATATATGAAGTTTTTTTGGATGCTTTGATGGTGGTGGTGTGAAGTCTCCAATACAATAAAGGATGTTATTAAAAATCCTTTAAAACTGGCTGGAATCGGCTTATTGGATCCAATTCTTACAGCGGATTTAGAATTTGAAAATTCGTTGAGGTTGTGTAGTACCTATAATTCGGGTCTTACTGGAATGGAGTTTCGCAATCTTCAGCAAAAGGTCACGGCGTCAATAAAGAATGTGCGACTAAATACTTTTAAGTCGAGAATGAACCGAGGTCTTAATTACCTACCTTCCCCGTCTAACTAGCAACTAATTATAGAACATGCAAAAATCCCTGGAGCATCGGCTTGGCTATCTGTACTTCCTCTATCCTCAGAGAATTATTATTTATCGCCTCAAGAATTCAAGGACGATCTTGCTGTGAGATACGGTGCAACCCTAGAGACTGCCAACGACAAGTTCGTGTAAGCGGCGACCCGGTACATGTCTGACATATGTTATCCTGCAAACGAGGAGGACAGCCAATCGTGCGACACAACGTAATTCGCGATCTACTTTCCAAGGAATTAGATGGTGTATGTCACAGTATAGAAGTTGAACCTGTGTTGACGGATATTCCGCATTATATTGGATCACTACACTGCATGTAGTGATCCGGACGCACGCCTCGACATTGCCTGTATCGGACTCTCATAGAATCGTTTTAAGCGGACATTTTTGATGTCGTTGTCTTCAATCATTTGGCTCAATCGTATTCTCAATCCAGCGCTGTGGCATCTTTCGTTTTCAATTAGTCCCGTTACTTTATTTTTTCTGGCGGCATTCATTGTATTCACATGGTATATATACAAGGGTGGATGGAGCAAGACAAACAAATGATTTAATTCAGCTCTATGTTTATTCAACAAAATTTGGTTTTTGACTGTAATTTCGTTTTCTTTTTGATTTTAAATTTTTGTTTCGACTGCAAATTTTTAAATCGTATTTAAATCTTTTGGTTATTACAACTTACAATCAATAATTAAACATTCAAACATTCAGTTAAGCATTCGACTAATTTGAATCCTTTGTTTATTAAAACTTACAAGGCAGCGGAATTCAGTAAATTCTGGTTTCGTCTATTCATTTAACAAGTCCACGGATTATCTAATAAATCAATAAACAACAATTAATCAAGCAACGAATGAACGACAATCAAGCAAGCTTTTTCTTATCACAAGAACTAACCACACAAATGAAAATTTCGAAACTACAAATGGCTGATACAGCCATATGTGATGTTTGTAATGAGACATTTCGACTGAATAATTCGTGTCGTCTTCGTGTCGCCGGTCCTATTACAAGGCGATGCCCTGGCTTTAGTTGACTGCCGTATTCCGATCGCCTAAAATCGGTCGATACTGAATTCAATTGGTGTATTCCTATCTTGCGAAAGACACAACTCTACCGGAACCGATCAGCAACTCGTCTGGATTCGCGATTGGATGTTTTCCATAAGAGGAAAGTATTTGTCTGAATGAATAGACCGCGAGATACTCCCTTACAGTCTATACATGACTGGGTTCGCCTTTAGAGATTCCTAAAATCGTGATTACAGGCTGAGACAACACGTGAACAATATGGGAATCGCGTTTTTTACACATATCTTTTTGCATGGACTTGTTCAGGAAAGGTAACGAGAATATATGTATTTCGAAATTTTCAAAGAAACGCCGGTTTGTGTATTGTCCGAATAATTCTGTCACCAAACTTAACACCACCAAAGCGATCGATTACAGTAGATACGTCAGCACGAGAGCCAATACGATGATTGGATTTGGATCGCAGGATTGTTGCCACCTGACCTCATATATGTTCTGGCAGGCGCCAAACTTCTAGTTTTGAATAAGCCCGCTGATAGGATTTGTTCTATTCCTGTTGGTGTTAAGTTGCGCCACTTGTGTACCAACTGCATATGTATTAGACTATGTTCACTATTTGCTGAGGCACTTCAACCCAAACAGCTCTGCGTCGCGGTTCCAAACAGAATGGAAGAAATTATACAGCAGATACGTCAGCTACATCACGTTCAGCGCCAATGGCTGGGTCCATTTTTCACATTATGTGAAAAATGTTCCTTTTTTCACATAAATTTTTTACCCCTAAAATGAAAATAAATCTCAGTGGAAAAATAATAAAGAGCAATAGAGGAGGTGATAAAATAGCTTATGAAGGCTATTTCTACAATTACACAAAGACCGAGTTGGGCAAGAAGCATTGGCGCTGCATTAAGCGAGGGTGTAACTCAATATTGAAGACGGATATTGGGAATGTATTGTGGGATGTAGTAGGTGTTCATAACCATCTAAGAGATGAAGTTAAATATCATCGAACACTTCTCAAAGAAAAAATAAGGACCAGGGCTTTAAATTCAAACGAATCATCGAGGAATGTAGTCCTAAATGTTATAAAGGATAATCAAACTATAAAGGTTCCTCTAAATTTGAAGAAACTTAATAGCTATGTAACAGATGAAAGAAGGAAAAACAACTTTACAACAGTAAAAGATTACGACATTCCTTTGGAGCTCTAAACTACTACAGATAATAAGAAGTTTTTATTTTTTGATAGTGGAGTTAAAGATAAGGATAGGGTCGTAATAACAAGATTTTACTACTTCTTCATGAAGATATAAAAATACCCGAAGATCCCGTGAAATCCCTTTTGGCTTCCTACAAGTTGCTTCCAAGTATAGATTATCTCAAGCATATTGCTCTAAATTTTCATTGGAAACTTGACTAATAAAAATTTTATTTAATTTTTTTTACCCCTGTTTTTCATATGTAAAAAAAGGACCATTTTTCACATAATGTGAAAAATGGTCCTAACGAGCGCCAATACGATGATTGGATTTGTATCAAGGTTGACTTGAAGAATTAATTCAACTGTTTAAGTCCTAGGTTTTTGTGATTACTGCTAAGGAAATTTGAATACTAAAATACTCCCATCGCTGCTGCATGATCTGGAAAAACTGGAAAATACCCCGACCCACAGATTGCATTTACATTAATCAGGTATTGTGCATCCGCATCCAAAGTCAAACACTTAATGCGCACGGTAATACTTAAGTTAATGATTAATGACGATAGCAAAAATACATTCAGAATTACGATTTTAAAAGATTTTACATTTGTTGACCTCAAATCATAATTCTGAATCATTGTGTATTATTTATTAGTCAATGTATAAAAAATGACTAATACATATGAGACATGTTTAGTAACATACATTATTCGGTCTTTTAAACGTGATTACATGAAGTACTTTACATTTCTAAGTGTAAGCTTCTTAACGCATGATAGGCAAATTACTCCCTTTTTCAAGATAATTTATAAGAAAGAATAAAATAAACCAAAATATAATCAAACTTGCTTCAAAACTTAAAGAATAATGCTGTATTAATAACACATAGTTTCAGTATTTCTGACAGGCAATATTACCGTGTAAACAATCGACCGGTCAATACAAACATGTCAGTAGAAAACATTATATCAGATAACTGAGTTAACGTACTAGGTCAAAATACCGGGTTAAATACTGTTTAAAATGTAATTACATACCCGAATATGTCTAGACATAACACAAAATAAATATCCAAATTTGACTTGTAAAATTGGGACAAGTCGAAAAGGATAGGAAATCTTAAGATTAAAATATATATTTTTGTAATTAGACATAACACACAAAATACATATCCAAATTTGACAAGTCAAATTACAAAATAAATAGATTCAGTAAATTATCTGATTTGACATAAAGAGGATTTACTGGTCAGTAAAAATTGACAATTAAATTGTGCACTTGTAAAAAGGGAGAAAAAGATCAACAATGTGCATAAATATTCAGTACATTCAACAAAGATTAGGTTGCGTACAAAACTCATTAGCCATTTTAGAAATTAGCAAACAATTACTTAACTTGTTACTAGCAAAGTTGTGCACAATCGAACAAAAGATACAATCGCAAATGACAGACAAAGTGCAAAAACTGAAATCTCGAAATTAGTCAAGAAAAACATACTATATAACAAAGAATTACATTATATTACAAACGAGGGTGATAACATTCCGCCTGAATTATGTAAAAAATCTTTTAAGCCATACGCGAATGACGATAACAGCATTTTAAAGATTTCGTTATCACTGACTCATCAGTGCCAGATGCCTCCACTGCAGAAATTAGCAAACAATTACTTAACTTGGTACTAGCAAAGTTGTGCGCAATCGAACAAAATATACAATCGCAAATGACAGAAAATTTTGCAAAAGGGATAAATTAAAAAGTTCGACAAAGTGCAAAAACTAAAATCTGGAAATTGGTGAAGGCAAATATACTACTACACTCTTTTTTATAATGATACTCTGAACGGTATCAGTATTTGATACCGTTTCGTAATCACTATGACTCAAAGGTGCCAGATCCCGCCCGCTGGTGGATGCAGAGGAGGACAAGCAGACGGCAGGATACAAGTGATGTACATAAGTTACTAGAACACATCTTTACTATCATAGATTGCTAAACCAGCAACAAACTTCACAAAAAAAGCATCATTAGCAAAATCACTGGCAAACGCTTGCGCATGTATCTTTTGTATCGGCTAGCTTCTTATATCAAACTAAAGTTATACCATTCTGCTTTTATTCTGTAAACAATCTTTTACGCCATACGAAAAAGAATAATGATAAAAGTATTTGATACCGTTTCGTCATCACTATGACTCAAAAGTACCAGATCCCGCCCGCTGGTGGATGCAGAGGAGGACAAGCAGACGGCAAGATACAAGTGATGTGCATAAGTTACTAGAACACCTCTTGTACTATCATAGAGTGCTAAACCAGCAACAAGTTTCACAAAAAAAGCATCATTAGCAAAAGCACTGGCAAATGCCAGCGCAGTTATCTTTTATAGAGCCTAATTTATCATCTTACACAATAGTGATACCATTAAGCGTGAATTATGTAAACAATCTTTCAAGCCAGACGCGAAAGAACGACTTAAACAGTATTTGATACCGTTTCGTCATCACTATAACTCATAAGTTCCAGATCACTCCTACTGCTGGATGAAGAGGAGAACTAGCAGACGGCAAGAAACATATTATGTGCATGAACTACTATGAGAGCTTTAGTACTATCATGTCAGTAGAAAAAAATTAATCAGCTAACTGAGTCAACGTAGTAGGTGAAAATACTGGGTTAAATAGTGTTTAAAATGTGTTTCCATACCCAAATTTGAATTATAGAAATTCTTAAGATAAAAATATTTATTTTTGTAATTAGACATAACACAAGATACCTATCCAAATTTGGCAAATCAAATTACAAAATAAAAAGACTCAGCTAATTATCTGATTTGACAAAAAAGTGATTTACTGATTAGTAAAAATTGACAGTTAAATTGTGCACTTGTAAAAAAGAGAAAAAGATCAACAGTGTGCACAGCTATTCAGTATATTCAACAAAGACGAAGTGGCATACGAAACTAATTAGCCATTTTAGAAATTAGCCAGCAATTACTTTACTTGTTACTAGCAAAGTTTTGCGCAATTGAACAAAATATACAATCGCAAATGACAGAAAATTTTGCACACAGACAAAAATTAAAAAGTTTGACAAAGTGCAAAAACTAAAATCTGGAAATTGTTCAACGCAAATATACTACTATACTCTTTTTAAGAACAACATAATTATATTCAATCCTTAATGTAAGTGGTCTGTTTTTTATAGCATTAGCTTTTAAATATATACAAGTGCTACATATTTTGATATTTTTTTACAATTTAGCAAGCAATCGTTTGTCATGTTTAATAAAAGAGCGAATAATTTTAAAGGATTTTATAGAAGAAGTGGTACACGTGGATCACACCGTGTTTGATGGCATAAGCACAGACTTTTAATGTGGCGACACCAACACATACCTTTTGGTTGCATTAATGTATTTTCCATTTGGAATTGCAATCAGTAAGTATATAAATAAAAATGAATTAGTCACAATATTTATAATTTAGGATCAAGTTGATGTTTATTATGACGACAATAACTTTATTATTTCTGGCGGCATTCATTGTATTCACATAACATATGTACAAGCGTGGATGGAGCAAGACAAACAAATGATTTAATTCAGCTCTATGTTTATTCAACAAAATTTGGTTTTTGACTGTAATTTTGTTTTCTTTTTGATTTTAAATTTTTGTTTCGACTGGAAATTTTTAAATCGGGTTTAAATCTTTTGGTTATTACAACTTACAATCAATAATTAAACATTCAAACATTCAGTTAAGCATTCGACTATCTTAAATCCTTTGTTTATTAAAACTTACAAGGCAGCGGAATTCAGTAAATTCTGGTTTCGTATATTCATTTAACAAGTCCACGGCCTATCTTATAAATAAACTAAAGACAATTAATCAAGCAACGAATGAACGACAATCAAGCAAGCTTTTTCTTATCACAAGAACTAACCACACAAAGTGAATATCAAAACTACAAATGGCTATTACAGCCATCTGTGATGATCGTCATGAGACATTTCGACTGAATAATTCAGGTCATCTTCGTGTCCCCGGTCCTATTAAAAGGCGTCCCTGGCTTTAGTATACTTCTGAACGCTTGGTAGGCAAATTACTCCCTTTTTCAAGATAATTTATAAGAAAGAATAAAATAAACCAAAATATAATCAAACTTGCTTCAAAACTTGAAGAATAATGCTGTATTAATAATACATAGTTTCAGTATTTCTGACAGGCAATATTACCGTGTAAACAATCGACCGGTCAATACAAACATGTCAGTAGAAAACATTATATCAGATAACTGAGTTAATGTACTAGGTTAAAATAACGGGTAAATACTGTTTAAAATGTATTTACATACCCGAATATGTTTAGACATAACACAAAATAAATATCCAAATTTGACTTGTAAAATTGGGACAAGTCGAAAAGGATAGGAAATCTTAAGATTAAAATATCTATTTTTGTAATTAGACATAACACACAAAATACATATCCAAATTTGACAAGTCAAATTTCAAAATAAATAGACTCAGTAAATTATCTGATTTGACATAAAGAGGATTTACTGGTCAGTAAAAATTGACAATTAAATTGTGCACTTGTAAAAAAGGGAGAAAAAGATCAACAATGTGCAAAAATATTCAGTACATTCAACAAAGACAAGGTGGCGTACAAAACTAATTAGCCATTTTAGAAATTAGCAAACAATAACTTAACTATAAAATGACCTAAAACAGAATATCGGGATCATCTTCAAAAATCAGGGATTGACTATTTGCATTGTAATCTTCTTCTGGTAATATTTTGCCTTCATCTTCTTCAAGTCTCACTTAACTTGTTACTAGCAAAGTTGTGCACGATCGAACAAAAGATACAATCGCAAATGACAGACAAAGTGCAAAAACTGAAATCTTGAAATTAGTCAAGAAAAACATACTATATTACAAAGAATTACATTACATTACAAAAGAGGGTGATAACATTCCGCCTGAATTATGTAAAAAATCTTTTAAGCCATACGCGAATGACGATAACAGCATTTTAAAGATTTCGTTATCACTGACTCATCAGTGCCAGATTCCTCCACTGCTGAAATTAGCAAACAATTACTTAACTTGGTACTGGCAAAGTTGTTCGCAATCGAACAAAATATACAATCGCAAATGACAGAAAATTTTGCAAAAGGCAAAAATTAAAAAGTTTGACAAAGTGCAAAAACTAAAATCTGGAAATTGGTGAAGGCAAATATACTACTACACTCTTTTTTATAATGATACTCTATACGGTATCAGTATTTGATACCGTTTCGTCATCACTATGACTCAAAGGTGCCAGATCCCGCCCGCTGGTGGATGCAGAGGAGGACAAGCAGACGGCAGGATACAAGTGATGTACATAAGTTACTAGAACACATCTTTACTATCATAGATTGCTAAACCAGCAACAAACTTCACAAAAAAAGCATCATTAGCAAAGTTACTGGCAAACACTAGCGCATGTATCTTTTGTATCGGCTAGTTTCTTATCTCAAATTAAAAGTTATACCATTCTGCTTTAATTCTGTAAACAATCTTTTACGCCATACGAAAAAGAATAACGATAAAAGTATTTGATACCGTTTCGTCATCACTATGACTCAAAAGTACCAGATCCCGCCCGCTGGTGGATGCAGAGGAGGACAAGCAGACGGCAAGATACAAGTGATGTGCATAAGTTACTAGAACACCTCTTGTACTATCATAGAGTGCTAAACCAGCAACAAGTTTCACAAAAAAAGCATCATTAGCAAAAGCACTGGCAAATGCCAGCGCAGTTATCTTTTATAGAGGCTAATTTATCATCTTACACAATAGTGATACCATTAAGCGTGAATTATGTAAACAATCTTTCAAGCCAGACGCGAAAGAACGACTTAAACAGTATTTGATACCGTTTCGTCATCACTATAACTCATAAGTTCCAGATCACTCCTACTGCTGGATGAAGAGGAGGACTAGCAGACGGCAAGAAACATATTATGTGCATGAACTGCTAGGACAGCTTTAGTACTATCATGTCAGTAGAAAAAAATATATCAGCTAACTGAGTCAACGTAGTAGGTGAAAATACTGGGTTAAATAGTGTTTAAAATGTGTTTCCATACCCAAATTTGAATTATAGAAAATCTTAAGATAAAAATATTTATTTTTGTAATTAGACATAACACAAGATACCTATCCAAATTTGGCAAATCAAATTACAAAATAAAAAGACTCAGCTAATTATCTGATTTGACAAAAAAGTGATTTACTGATTAGTAAAAATTGACAGTTAAATTGTGCACTTGTAAAAAAGAGAAAAAGATCAACAGTGTGCACAGCTATTCAGTATATTCAACAAAGACGAAGTGGCATACAAAACTAATTAGCCATTTTAGAAATTAGCCAGCAATTACTTTACTTCTTACTAGCAAAGTTTTGCGCAATTGAACAAAATATACAATCGCAAATGACAAAAAATTTTGCACAAAGACAAAAATGTAAAAGCTGGACAAAGTGCAAAAACTAAAATCTGGAAATTGTTCAAGGCAAATATACTACTATACTCTTTTTAAGAACAACATAATTATATTCAATCCTTAATGTAAGTGGTCTGTTTTTTATAGCATTAGCTTTTAAATATATACAAGTGCTACATATTTTGATATTTTTTACAATTTAGCAAACAATCGTTTGTCATGTTTAATAAAAGAGCGAATAATTTTAAAGGATTTTATAGAAGAAGTGGTACACGTGGATCACACCGTGTTTGATGGCATAAGCACAGACTTTTAATGTGGCGACACCAACACATACCTTTTGGTTGCATTAATGTATTTTCCATTTGGAATTGCAATCAGTAAGTATATAAATAAAAATGAATTAGTCACAATATTTATAATTTAGGATCAAGTTGATGTTTATTATGACGACAATAACTTTATTATTTCTGGCGGCATTCATTGTATTCACATGGTATATGTACAAGCGTGGATGGAGCAAGACAAACAAATGATTTAATTCAGTTCTATGTTTATTCAACAAAATTTGGTTTTTGACTGTAATTTTGTTTTCTTTTTGATTTTAAATTTTTGTTTCGACTGCAAATTTTTAAATCGGGTTTAAATCTTTTGGTTATTACAACTTACAATCAATAATTAAACATTCAAACATTCAGTTAAGCATTCGACTATTTTAAATCCTTTGTTTATTAAAACTTACAAGGCAGCGGAATTCAGTAAATTCTGGTTTCGTCTATTCATTTAACAAGTCCACGGATTATCTAATAAATCAATAAACGACAATCATTCAAGCAACGAATGGACAACAATCAAGCAAGCTTTTTCTTATCACAAGAACTAACCACACAAAGGAAGTTTCGAAACTAAAAATGGCTGATACAGCCATCTGTGATGTTTGTCATAGGACATTTCAACTGAATAATTCGTTTCGTCTTCGTGTCCCTGGTCCTATTACAAGGCGATGCCCTGGCTTTAGTAGACTGCCGTATTCCGATCGCCTACAATCGGTCAATACTGAAGTCAATTGGTGTATTCATATCTTGCGAAAGACACGACTCTACCGGAACCGATCAGCAACTCGTCTGGAATCGCGATTGGAGTTTTTCTATAAGAGTAAAGTATTTGTCCGAGTAGAGCGTCGAACGATCAGCTACGCATGGTGTGTTGGTCCAATCAATACTGTAAAGTGCATTCCATGGAGTTTGCGTCGTCGAGGAGCAAATATTTTCTCTAGTCTAATTCATCGAGATACTTCCTCACAGTCTATCTATGACTGGGTTCGCCTTTAGAGTTTCCTAAAATCGTATTTACAGGCTGAGACTACATGTGAACAATGTGGGAATCGCGTTGTTTCACACATATCTTTTTGCATGGACTTGTTCAGGAAAGGTAACGAGAATAAATGTATTTCGAAATTTTCAATAAAAACGCCGGTTTGTGTATTGTCCGAATAATTCTGTCACCAAACTTAACACCACCAAAGCGATCGATTGTGCTAAAGCGAGAATTATGGAGGTCATGCTTCGATTGACCCTTAGCTGCCTATGTAATTCTTCACTTTCTAAACAGGAAAATCTAATTCAGCTACATCCGCTGTCCAGCGAAGTCCCAGATTCCGCGCCATTGCCTTTGTCTTCTCGCGTGTCAGCTGATGCGGAAACCCTTCGGGTCGGGATTTCGTCGTTCTCGTCTTCTACTTCTGCAGGTTGCTACGGATTGCGAGCAGAACATTTGCAGGATATGTATCAGTAGACCATGGTTCTCTTCTCTACCGGCTCTCGACACTGATCAACCACTTGATCGGTGTCGTAGGACGGTAGGGAAGTAAATATTGACAGTTAAATTGTGCACTTGTAAAAAAGAGAAAAAGATCAACAGTGTGCATAGCTATTCAGTACATTCAACAAAGACAAAGTGGCATACAAAACTAATTGAAATTAGCCAACAATTACTTTACTTATTACTAGCAAAGTTTTGCGCAATTGAACAAAATATACAATCGCAAATGACAGAAAATTTTGCACAAAGACAAAAATGTAAAAGCTGGACAAAGTGCAAAAACTAAAATCTGGAAATTGTTCAAGGCAAATATACTACTATACTCTTTTTAAGAACAACATAATTATATTCAATCTTTAATGTAAGTTGACTGTTTTTTATAGCATTAGCTTTTAAATATATATAAGTGCTACATATTTTGATATTGTTTACAATTTAGCAAACAATCGTTTGTCATGCTTAATAAAAGAGCGAATAATTTTAAAGGATT